>WWPM01014586.1:0-12948 GCA_023279145.1 Glomeris maerens | reverse complement strand
GTCTTAATTTGACTAATGCCAACTTTTCTTCTAATCAGGTGCGTTTTGAATTGGTTCGGTGGATGGTCCGATGGGGCTCTATTCCAAGTTGGTCGTGAGTTTACCAACAAACTGGATTTGGAGAGAAATACCGTAAGGGTCTCTATTGTGTTGCTCCATTTATTGTACGACTTTATTGGACTTATTGCTTTGGATGCAGTACGTGGCTCCATCTCATTTCCCCGTGGCATTTGACGGTGTTCCTCTTCCACCTTCACATCGGGATGCAATTGTCAATGCGTTTGTGCACGTTCACCAAACCCTCGATAGAACCAACATGCGTCTTGCGAAACGCGGTGGCCGCACTACGGCTTTGACCCCAAGGCACTACTTGGATTTCATCAATCATTATGTACGACTTGCTTACTATGAATTTTGATGAAATGATATGATAATCGTTAGTGTATAATTACTGTGTGTGCACTGTTAGGTGAAACTGTTCAATGAAAAACGAGCAGATCTTGAAGAGCAACAGTTACATTTGAATGTGGGCCTACAGAAAATCCGCGAGACTGTTGAACAGGTGGAAGAACTGCAAAAGAGTTTGGCTTTGAAAAGTAACGAGTTGCAGGTGAAAAACGATGCAGCCAATGCCAAGCTACGGCAAATGGTGAAAGATCAGCAAGAGGCAGAGAAGAAGAAAGTTCAGTCCCAGGAAATTCAGTCTGCATTGCTGGTTTGTATTGCGTGTTTGGTGCTGCGTTCTGTTCGATAAAGAGTAATGCAATGTGTTTGCGCTTTTCAGAAACAAACTGAGGAGATTGCTGAGAAAAAGAAAAGCGTTATGGTTGATTTGGACCAAGTGGAACCTGCTGTGATTGAAGCTCAGCAAGGTAATTCAATATTAAATATTGTATATTTGTTAAGAGTGCACGTTTCTTATTATAATAATGGTATTGGATCTGTGATTGTATTGTGTTTCAGCTGTGCAATCCATCAGGAAGCATCATCTTGTTGAAGTGCGTTCCATGGTTAACCCTCCTACACCGGTCAAACTAGCTTTGGAAGCCATATGTTTAATGCTGGGTGAAGCTGCCACTGACTGGAAGGCTATCCGGTCTGTGATCATCCGAGAAAATTTCATCGGCACCATCATCAACTTCTCAACCAATGATATGTCGTAAGAAACTTTGAACTTCGTAATTGACGGCTATCTTTTTTACATAATTTACTTCTGAATATTGCGGTGTGAGTTATTCTAATTCACTCGGTACAATTCTCAAGCAATGAGAATCTGCAATAGTTTGTGGTATATTTGTTTGAAACCCTTTCTTTTCCGCTTGTTTCAGAGATGATGTCAGAGAAAAGATGAAATCGCGGTATCTGGACAATCCAGATTACAATTTTGAAAAGGTGAACCGTGCCAGTGTTGCCTGTGGCCCGATGGTGAAGTGGGCTATAGCACAGGTAGGTTATCACTTTGAGCATAAAATTGTATATTTTGTACACCATGTAGCAAAAATAAACGGTATGCTTTCTTTTCAAGGTCAATTACGCTGATATGTTGAAGCGTGTTGAGCCATTGAGGAACGAACTGCAAAGTCTGCAGGAGCAAGCTGATCGTAATAAGGCGAAGGGTGAGGAAGTGCAGGTTCTTATTGCACAGCTGGAGAAGAGCATTGCCGCTTACAAAGAAGAATATGCGGCACTCATTAGCCAAGCGCAAGCGATTAAGGCCGATTTGGCCAATGTACAAGCTAAGGTACTTGTCCAAAATAGAAGAACTTTGCTGAAAATAAATGTGTGATATTTGTAACTCGTACAATTTGTGTTGAAAGGTTGACCGTAGCATGGCATTGCTGAAGAGTTTGGCATCTGAGCGCCAACGGTGGGAGACTGGAAGTGAAACTTTCCGAAATCAGATGGCAACGATTGTGGGCGACGTGTTATTATCGTCCGCTTTCCTGGCTTATGCAGGTGAACTTTACATTGTCATTTAGTATATATTTATGTTGGCAGTGCATGCGAGTATTACATATTGTGATGTGGAATATGCGCAGGATATTTTGACCAGCAGTATCGAAGAAATTTGTTCAACAACTGGTGCCAACATCTGCAGCAGGCGGGAATCTTGTACCGTACTGACCTGGCAAGGACAGAGTACTTGTCCAATCCTGATGAACGTTTACGTTGGCAAGCAAATGCCTTACCGGCCGATGATCTTTGCACTGAAAATGCCATCATGCTTAAGCGCTTCAACCGATATCCTCTCGTCATTGATCCATCCGGTCAAGCTACCAAGTACATCATGAATGAATATAAAGATCGCAAGATTACCAAGACTAGCTTCTTGGATGATGCTTTTAGAAAGAACCTTGAAAGCGCTCTTCGGTTTGGCAATCCATTGCTTGTGCAGGTATGTTACCGTTGTAGTTGTATTTTGTCCAGCTAAAGTTTTGCATCGACAATGGTGTGAAGAAAACGTGTCTAGCTGTATTAATTTGGCACGTTATTTTCGTTAATTAAGGACGTGGAGAACTACGATCCAATCTTGAATCCAGTCTTAAACCGTGAGCTGCGAAGAACTGGTGGACGTGTGTTGATTACATTGGGTGACCAGGACATCGATTTGTCGCCTTCGTTTGTCATTTTCTTGTCCACGAGGGATCCAACTGTATGTTTAATAATTATGACGTGTCCATTGCCAGAGGACAAATAATTATTTTCTGTGATTATTACTCAGGTTGAATTTCCTCCCGATATTTGTTCTCGTGTCACGTTTGTCAATTTCACCGTCACTCGTAGCAGTTTGCAAAGCCAATGCTTGAATCAAGTTCTTAAAGCAGAAAGGCCAGATATTGATGAAAAACGTTCAGATCTCCTCAAGTTACAAGGTGAATTTCATTTGCGGTTGAGGCAATTGGAAAAATCATTGCTGCAAGCGCTAAACGACTCAAAAGGGCGTATACTGGACGATGACAGGTGTGATATTTTAGGACAGTTGCTTTGTTATTAGCCAAGCTGTGTTCTTGTATTTAATATTTTTTTATGTAGTGTCATTGCAACTTTGGAGACGCTGAAGCTTGAAGCGGCAGAAATATCCAAGAAAGTTGAAGAAACGGATAAAGTAATTGGGGAAATTGAAACTGTTTCCCAGCAATACATGGCACTCTCGCAAGCATGCAGCAGCATATATTTCACAATGGATTCCCTCAATCAGGTATATAACAATAGTATTTAACTAGCTATTATACTGTTGCTAAAAGTTTACTTATTTGGACAAATTTGCGTTCATATTTTGCAGGTTCACTTTTTGTATCAGTATTCGCTGCAGTTTTTCTTGGACATATTCCATGTAGTATTGAGTAGCAGCCCACAACTGGCTGGAGTGACTGAACATGCGACAAGGCTATCAATTATTACTCGTGATCTTTTCCAGGTATGTCAATTGAAAAATTGTGTTTCTAGAATCTTCATAATCATATACGTAACCTTGCTGTGTTGTTTTCCATGAAAGGTTGTGTATAACCGCGTTGCGCGAGGAATGCTTCATCAAGATCGCATCACCTTTGCCATTCTATTGTGCCGCATTCACCTGAAGGGTACATCAGGGTAAAAAAAAACTATGCTATCATTTATTGTTATCCGTTATAGAATACTGATGAATTTGTTCGATTTCAGAGAATCTTGTTTTGAAAACGAATTTCACCACTTTTTGCGGAACATCGAAGGTGTAACATCTGGAAAAGTAACCACTCCCGTTTTGGGACTAGCATCTGAACAAGCGCAAGCTGTTGCTGCTTTATCTCAACTGTACAATTTTTCACCAATACTTAACGCAATTTCTGACAATAAGGTAAATGTAGCAGGTGATCTAGAGAGTAGTTCAGTTTACGATAATCACAAAAATGACTGTGCTTTGAAGGATTTCCAATCTTGGCTGAACCACTCAACTCCCGAATTAAACGTTCCGGTACTGTGGAAAGAAGAGAAACCTCTTAGTGCTGTGGGAACTACTATACATCAGCTGTTAGTAATCCAGGCCTTCAGACCAGACCGGATTATTGCAATGGCTCATCTGTTTGTGAGTGCTGTGCTAGGAGAAGATTTCATGCAACAAGCTGAACTGGAGCTCAATATTGGCAACGTTGTTGAGAATGAGGTATTTCACTTCTTTTCCGAGTTGCGGCTATTGTATTCTGACGGCTTCCATTCTGCTGTAGATCAAAGCAAGTACACCAATTATCATGTGTTCTGTGACTGGTTATGATGCTAGTAGCAGAGTTGACGATTTGGCGGCTGAACTGAGCAAGGGAATTGCGTCCATCGCAATTGGTTCCGCCGAAGGTTTCAACCAAGCTGATAAAGCTATCAATTCGGCTGCAAAGACGGGAAGGTAAAGAGCAGATATTTATTACTGCTTGGTTAAAGCGGTGCATTTGTAGATTTATACAGTATCACTTTATTATTGTGAACAACATTGCAGATGGGTCATGTTGAAGAACGTGCATCTGGCCCCGCAGTGGCTTGTTCAATTGGAGAAGAAGTTGCACAGTCTGCAGCCTCACACTAATTTCCGTCTATTCCTTACTATGGAGATAAACCCTCGTCTTCCCGTGAATCTTCTACGTGCTGGCCGCATCTTTGTGTTTGAACCACCACCTGGCATTAAAGCTAACCTGCTACGAACGTTCAGCACCGTACCTGCTGCTCGAATGATGAAAGTGAGATTTCCCCGTCTTAAATTTGTTCGTGTCATATCGTTGCTAATAGACATAATTTATAGGCTCCGAATGAAAGGGCCAGATTGTATTTCCTGCTGGCTTGGTTTCACGCAATCGTACAGGAAAGACTCCGTTACTCTCCACTGGGATGGGCCAACAGCTACGAGTTTAACGAGTCCGATCTTAGAGTTGCTTGCGACACTCTTGATACTTGGATCGAAGCTGCGTCCATGGTGAAGAATTGTTGCGTAGAAATGCAATTCGGAATGTCGCAATGTAGCTTGTTAAATTTTGAATTGTAATTTAGGGACGCACTAACTTATCACCAGAAAAGGTTCCATGGGATGCCATCTGCGTGCTTATGTCGCAGTGTATCTATGGAGGAAAGATAGACAATGCCTTTGATCAGGTAACCGACGTGTGTTCCTCATTCAGTATGATATCTAACTAAACTAACATGCAAATATCACTTTTTTTTGTACGCAGAGATTATTGACTTCGTTCCTCGCCAAATTGTTCACTGCTAAAAGCTTTGACAGTGATTTTGCGCTTGTAGCTCCTTATGAAGGACAAGATGGCAATGGAATCATGATGCCAGATGGAATTAGGTAATTGTATTTTGAGAAGGTTGTAGCGTAAAAGATTGGAATGAAAACTTCAAGAGTATTATTGATAATGCAGACGCGACCAATTCTTGCATTGGATTGAGAATCTTTCGGACAGGCAAACTCCGTCATGGCTCGGATTACCAAATAATGCTGAGAAAGTGTTGCTGACTACAAGAGGTTCCCTTTTACTTTCTCACAAAATATGTCGATTTATTACTTCATATTACAATGTGGTTTGTTGCTTCAGGTGTGGATTTAATCGCAAAGCTGTTGAAGATGCAGCTTCTGGAAGATGATGATGAGCTAACGTACACATCCGCTAGCGATGAACAACAAGAGCGAGAGAAAAAGGAAGCCGATGGAAGGCCAGCTTGGATGCGAACCCTGCACCATTCTGCAACAATGTGGCTGAAAGCACTTCCTGAATCTCTGCAAACACTGCGCCGAACAATTGAAAATATCAAAGACCCTTTGTATCGCTATTTCGAAAGAGAGGCAAGTACCTTATTGTTAACTCGCCCAGTAGATGTCATTAATCGGAAGAAACGAAATTTTTATGCAAGTTGCGCGTCGCCAACTTGATAAACTTTCATTGCTTAACGCAGGTAAATGCTGGGTCGCGTCTGCTTCAATGTGTTCGCAGCGATCTTCAAGACATGCTACTCATTTGCCAAGGAGATAAAAAGCAAACCAATTACCACAGGAACATGAGAAGCGAATTGGCTAAAGGTAACTAAAATAGTGTAAATCCCTTGGTTACGTACTCTTCAGTGCATAATAAGTTATATAAAAAAATGTTTCAGGAATGGTCCCGGAAAATTGGCGCAGGTACACCATTCCTCGCGATGTTACAGTCATCCAATGGATTACGGATTTCGCAGACAGAATAAAGCAGCTGCATACAGTTTCCCAAGTTACAACATCTGGTGGTGCTAAAGAGTTGAAGGTATTTCTGGATTTGCTATATATTCTCTTTAGTTGTCTTATTCTGTTGCCGATTAATTTCAGAACGTGCACGTGTGGCTTGGAGGGCTATTCAATCCCGAAGCCTACATTACGGCCACTCGTCAATGCATAGCTCAGGCTAACAGCTGGTCGTTGGAAGAACTTGAGCTTGATGTTACAATTGCTGACGGTGAGGAGAATATTTCACGAGATGAGTGCAGTTTTGTTATTACTGGTATGTGATATTTTTTTGTAATTGGATCGGATCAATTTTTGTCAATTGTTGCTAATCACTTCAATTTGACATGAATACTTGAAGGACTCAAACTGCAAGGAGCTGAATGTCAGAAGAATAAACTTCGCTTAACTTCGGCTATATGGTCAGATATTCCTGTAATTCACCTGCGTTGGGTTCGGTAAGTTAGTAAAGAATTGCTGGATATTGTTTTTTTGGACAGTATTCGTATTAAATATTCATTTGACGGTTCATTTTTGTTTTCCTCAGAACGAATATGAAGTCGCACGGAGGCAACATGGTAAGTTTTAAGTTGTAATTAATAGTACATATTATAATATTAATGCATTTTTGCTTATTGTAGATCACTTTGCCAGTGTACCTAAATTCTACAAGAAATGAATTGTTGTTCACCGTTGATTTAGCCTTCACAGCTGGTCAAGATGAACACAATTTTTATGAACGCGGAGTAGCTTTGCTTTGTTCTAGTTCCCTAGGCTAATAACTGAACAATGCGACATTGTGACATGTAACAGACATGCTTAAATCGCGCCTCAGTAGATTAATATAAAGATAATAGTTTGCTAATTGTCTTAATTAGGTTTGGTGGTAATAAACTTTCTTGCTGTTGTTGTTCGTGTTATTACATCTTTGAGACTAATTCATGCAATGCGTACAACTCAAAATCCAGCTGATCACTATTTGTAGGGATTTGAGTGAAAATCTGACCATGTGTTTGGATCTTGATCGCACATATTGAACAAGCAAGTTTCTGTGAAGTGTGATGATAATAGGTCAAGCCCAGTGTTATTTGTGTCATGTGGTTATTGGTTATACTTTGCCACAGAGGTCTGCATTGTTGACAGGTTGGGGGGATTTGAAATGTTGGTGGCCTACCTTCCAACTCAGTACATTGAAGTCCTCCACCTACAGTGCAAGTGTGTTGTGCTGTATGTGTAGGTGTAAGTTTCCTGGATTGAGTTTCCCATAGGAGTTTTATGTGATTGCTCCGTCAACCTCCCGTGATGCATATGTCAACGTTTGGAAGTTATTTAGTTTATTAAGAATTCAGGATTAAAATAGTTAGCATTTGTACACTTAATTGACGTTTATTTGTTGCACAGAGAATCAAGGCAAGAAGTCGATTTATGTGCTTTAATATGCATAAAGATTGCAAAAATTTCCTGATGTGGTCTAAATTTGCAGGCATTTATGCACATATTGATCGATTGATAATAAAGTGTTTCTCTTTGGTTTTTTTCGGAATTTTACTTTCGTTTGAATTTGTCCTCTTGCTATACGAAGTTTGATAATTTCATTAATTTTTAGCAGTCGATTTCGTGCATGTAGCTTTACATGGGTAATTGAATTGATCTCTTTAATTGAAATTCGAAATATATAACATTTGGGAAATTGCCAAATATATCATAAGGAATTTTTTGGATGAACAACTGCTATTAGTTTGATCGCCAAAATTAGAAGTCAAAATATCGATTCGTGGAAATTGGATCTGCTGCGATTGCAAAAATCTCTTGCTATTATTAATTATTGTGGCGTCATGCTTAGGTTTCATTACGAGATTTATAGTAGTGCACGGACTCTATAGATATGGACTATAGCGACTCCTATTGGAAATTTAGACGCGATTTGCAAGCCAACTAGGTTCCGCCCCCTGTTAGATCCTCGTTCAAAATGGCGGACCCGCGAATGCAAAATCAAGGCTAGGCGTTGTGTTTATGGCACTTGTACTTCGAATTCTGATTACCAAGATCAGACGTACGTGAGTAATGTTTTTTGTCGCTGGATCGCATTAATAGGAGGCGATGAAACGAATGAAAGGACAATATTATTTTCGATCTCAAAAACTGGCAATTAATGAACGACCTCATTTGCAATTTGGTCAGCAACTTACTGAAATTCTGATGGACACAGAGCTCCCAATTTTAACCGTTCACAACGTACTGTAGGCCTACCTTCAAAGTTGAAGTTATCCAGAAAAGTGAAGACTTCGTCCGAGTAAACAACTGCCATTTTGAACGAGGCTCCCGTGATTCATTGCGAGACCGTAAGTAGTGCTCGCATTTGATTGGGTTACCGCCTCCTATGACGTCACAAACCCGAGTACATTGGAATGGAAAAATCGTTCAACGACTGGTCGGCCGGTTAACGATTTTGATAGGCCAATGTTAGTCACGTGAACGCCCACTCTCGTTTGAACATTCAAATATGGCCGTTTGAAGGTGTAACGAGGTAGTTTTGTGGCCTCGATCCAAAGAATATTTGTTGCCTCTTTGTGACACTAGCGAATATTGCTAGTTTTGTCATAGTTTTCCGTCGATGCAGCTCGCAATCAACAGAGAAACTAGATTTGAAATAACTATCGGATTGGAAGCAATTTGTGAATAGATGTGAGTACTTGTGTGCACAAATTCGACGCGCAATTCGGCTAATTGCAACGGTGCAAACGGCAAATATATAAATGTATGCGTATATATTTATATATAGTAATGTATTTTAAGATGGATGACTGTGGAGAAACCGTTATTTCTATCGCCGAATACATTAAGGGTGAGTAGCATTTTATTATTATTGTTATATAAGATAAATAAATACACACTTGTCTGCGCATAAAATTATATTTGTAGAGTATACATACATACATACATACATACATATAAATAAACAAGTAGAGTAGTGTATGCTTCTTTGGAGAGAAAGGATTTTTATTTTTTTTTGTACGTGCTAATAAGTATTTTCATGGTGATGTTTCTTGTTTTTTTTCGGGATAATGAAACTGGTTTGTGGAAAATTCCGACTAAATGTGTGAAGCCATATGTGTGCTATAATGTTGACTATCTGAAAATGTTAATTTTTGTAAAATATCACCTGCAGAAAGAAGGTTCCAAAAAGAACCAAATCAACTTGAAGTGAATTCAGCCATGTATTCTTTTAGGAAAAGAATTGTTTAATGACATGCAAAAGCAGTACCTACTAATGATCTCACAATTTAAAATGACAGCAACTGTTTTTTTCCTCCCCGATTTTTTTATACACATCATTCATGAAATATTAAGATCTGTGTTGTGTATTACATTCCATTGATTGTATAAGGATATACAGAAAATAATGATGGGCGCCATTACCTCATTCATCAACTTGCTAAATGGTTATACTGCAATTAAATTCGTTCGACTTCTTGCCTTGTTAAGATTAAGTACATGATATTTTTACTAGTAAGACCTGATGTTGTATCCAAGTGGTTCTGGCAAACAGCTGATTAACATGGGACAATAGACAACAATAGACACTGAATACTGTGTGGCCAACTGGCAGAGTGCCTAAAGTGTGCAAAATAAACTGCCATTCATTCATTTACTTCCAGAATTTTTTGAATCTCTTATAACCTGTGAAATATCTATTTTGCGGGAACTTGTTCATTAAAATAATTTGTTATTGAGAAAATACGTAAAGTACTGTATATGGGCTTTATTGCATTATTCTAGAATTATATGCTAAAAATTTGCTAACGTAATGTTGTCAAATTGTGAAACTTCTGGCATATTGGT
This sequence comes from Glomeris maerens, assembly GCA_023279145.1. Classification (NCBI taxonomy): domain Eukaryota; kingdom Metazoa; phylum Arthropoda; class Diplopoda; order Glomerida; family Glomeridae; genus Glomeris; species Glomeris maerens. The sequence continues at coordinate 2,891 of WWPM01014586.1, read as the reverse complement.
GGTGTCAAGATGCTTGCATGATCTGAGATTGTTTTATTTGATAAGTATATGTGTAATTACAGTGGTTATGGTAATGTAATTGTTGATTTTGACGTTTTCAGATCGACTGTATTTTGCAGTTGTGAGAAGCAAGCCAAGGTTTTCTCCAAGTGTTCATCATTTCTCCATCGATGATGAATTACATTATGAAAAGTGAGTGCATGAAAACGTGTTTCACATATGGGTTAAAGTTTATTGTATGTGTTGACTCGAAATGCGATTTATTGTTTGTAAAGGGAACTTAATTGTATGGCACATCAATGTGAGATTCAATTTGTATGTACGATATTATGTAGTGTTTGTAATTATTGATTGAAAGTAATTTAAAAAAAAAAGCTAACTGAATTTGTAGTAAAGACTCGATCGTCCAGGCAAAACTTTGGAGGTCATCTAATGGAATAACAACAATACAAGTTTTTATTTTAAAACTGACATTACCTTAAACCTACGCTATGAATTTCCACTTTGTTTGAACACTAGATGAAAGGAAGTTTGTCAAGGTTTCTTATTTACATTTTGGGGGGAAATATGACTGTACAGATATAGCAGTTAGTAATATATATTTATTCAGTCTATTCCACACATGAGCCGAATTGCTTGTAATCTGCATCATTAATTTGTCCATGTGCCATCTGGTATTGAAAGTGGGAAAAATTCCCGTTTCCTTGCAGATAATTGGGACAAAGCCTATTACAAAGTACTTTTTTGGCAAACGTTAGAATTTCAAAGTTAATTTCGGCTCATGTCATATGGGAAGAAAGCTGATATAGCAGGGAAACGCCCCAAATCATGAACGAGGATAATTTACATAATATAAAATGTTGCATATAAAGTTGTGGTTGAGAAGCCATTGTTTCCTTTTAACAATTTTAGATTTAACACTAAAGGAAAATGACGGAAAACAATCCATACTAATAATACATTGTATAGGGATGGGGTTTGCATGCATTTTGAGCCAAGTTTATGCAAAATGGTTTCTTGCTTTTGGTAGCAGGTGTCGTGCAAAACCGCTGTTGATTGACAGCAAAACAATCAACTTTTTACTGAGTTGTACTTGTACAATAGTCATATTATATATGAACATTTTTTTCATTTTAATTGTCAGTTTCCACTCCGATTTTGGTCCACTTAACTTGGCAAAGGTGTACCGCTACTGCGACAAGCTGAACAAAAAACTGAAGGTATGTAGACATTTTGATTAGTTTCTGCATTGCAATCGGCGTAATTCATACATTTCACGTCATTTAGTTGTGTGACCTGTGTGGGAATGTTTTGTCATACTTTAATGAAAAACCTACACCGAGCAAAATGTAATAAAATGACGGGTTGCTCCAAATCTTGAGCAATAATGTTGCTTCAATAATATCTCGACAAATCCCTTGAATGGCTATTTTGCACCGTGTCTCGAATGCCAATAAATGAGATGTTTTTTTTTTCCAAACGGGAAGTTGGCAACTTGTTTTTAGGCGGAGCTCGTATAACACTGTGTGCATGGGAGGGTTTAATTTCAGCTTGCTTTCCAGGTATTTTTTTTTTTACGAAACATTTTGATACTGTAGCACTGCCGAAAAAGGATAGAGATAGGTGGATGTCATTAATCAGACTTGGATGAGCATCGTAAGCATTTTTGTTTGCAGAAAGAAGAGAAATGCGTGACTGGAATATTGCTTGATTGCTGAAGCAGATAAAATTGGGATAAATTATGAATGTGTTGTTTTTCGATTGCAGCACGTGCACACATTAGCCATTGGTTAAAAAATTGGCATCATGCCGACATCTGTTATGTACAATACATTTTCTGACAAATTCCTAGTTTACAAAACATTACATTTCATTGTGCGTTGACCGTGGTACATTTTGCCCATGAAATCTGTGCAGCTCCAGGTTTGTGGGAAACAGTATGTTAAAGTTTGTTGAAACGTAATATACATAGTGTGCAGTAGTTATCACAATCAATATTGTCTGAATTTATAACAAGTTGGCTACCGCCCAAATCATTTCATTAAAACAGCAGATGTAGATCTTTTAAATTGTGTCCACAGGTGAAGATAACATGGCATAATGTAGCTATAAAAATTGAACCTGTCTTTAATAACAAATATAATGATTTGATATATAGTGGAACCTTGCTTAACGAGCAAAACAAATTAAAAAGAATATGACTTCCTTGGTGATGGCCCGGTTCGCCAAAAACCGTTTTGCCAAAAATTCCGGTCCCTCCCGTAGGTAGTTATATTTTTTGAGGTATTGTAAACAAACAAATGCACCATATACATTGCATTTTAGGAAGAGGACTTGAAGAATTGACAAATAATTTACAGATGCAAATATAACCTGTTTGGAAGTCGCAGAATTCACTGCTTTTCCTTTCAAGCTATAGTGTCAGCCAACTTTGAATGTATACGTATGTTGGCTTTTCCGCATTCTTGAACGTACAAGACTGAAAAAAAATAATCTTTCTATTTCTGCAGGCGGCTTACAGATTTTTCTAAAAAAAAAATTGGGCGGACAAGTTAGAAATACTTGTGTATAGTGCAAGTGCAGATAAGCATATGACATAGCACTGTGATAGGACAAAAAAGTATTACATAATGCGCAATAGATGTGGCTTTTTTGTATTGTGCGGATGTGCTTTGTTATTTGTGTATGGTTGTATGAAGAGTAGGGTTGGTTGGGTTTTCATAGCGTAAATAATTCGCCTGCCAATTCGGTCGATAAAGCGAATTGTGAAAGTACATATACCTAGGTACCTTACACAGTGCACGGTTTTTTTGCTCATTTTTGCCCTTGAATTTCCTTGGCAACTTAATTAGGGGGTTTCACACTAAATATATACCCAATTACGAATGATG
>WWPM01014580.1:0-28123 GCA_023279145.1 Glomeris maerens | reverse complement strand
AATTTGTGTGATTGTTTTGTTTCATAAAGAACAACTGAAATAAAGTTGGATATGTAATTTTCCCGCGCAAATTGTTGGAGGGCGGGTGCGAAAGCGCCACTCAAGTTTCACTGAACTTTTTGAGCGCAAATAAACCGACAAATTGATTACACAAGTCCTAAAAATGTCATCGTAGGAAATGGGCAGAAAATTCCTAAGTTTTAGGTAAGTAAATGGACAGTTTTCGCAATTTCTCAACGGAACTCAGAAAATTGCAAATTAAAAACTTCCACAAATCGCGATTGCAACATATAGTATTACGAAACACCGTGGCATTCAGTAAAATAAAAGCAGGTGGAATTGAGTACATCCACAATTTAAAGTTGCAATCTTTCCATTCACTCATGCGTGAAAATTAAATAGTATCTGGGACAACTTGTGCAATTTCAATATGCAAATGTAATTGTTGTAACTTTGCCTTAGTTCTACTTGGATCGGAATTAATTAATTGCTTTAATTGAGTTTGCCAAATTTGAAATTTTTGCATTAAACACTCGGCTAAGAAATAAAGCGTAGTTTCGCAATTTACTTTTTTTAAATTCCCATTGTTCAATTCCTTGCAAATTTCGTGAATTATTTTTTCTCAAAAATAGTTAAATTAACAATTGCATGAAAAACATTTCTCAATATATTTTCACCTAATATTTAACAAAATATATATTATACTATAATTAATACTGTAATATTTAAGATCATATAATTCGAATTCGAATAACAGAAATACAATTTGTTTCTAGATCGATCGCCTGACTCAGGAAGACAAATTTTTATAATGAAAATTATTTCCATTTCACAGGCAATAAGCAATGTAATATGTGAAGTGTGGCCATGTCCCACGATTACAAATACGCACCTGTTGCGGGTCCTTCGACTATTCCAAGCAATCAATTGAAGGATGATGAATTATTCAAGTTGGGTGCTCACGAGTTGGTCAAACGTCTGCGCAAATCGGAAGGAGAGAACATCAGACTGATGAGCGAACATGGAAGCATGATGAAAGAGATCAATCGCCGCATGCAGGTATAACGTGAAATCCAATCCACTAAATAGTTGCGCACGTAATTGTATAATCAGCAAAATTGTCAATATACAGATCCACTTGATGGAGATTCGCACCTTGAAAGAGGTGAACCAGAAGCTGCAGGATGACAGTCAAGAATTGAGGGATCTGTGTTGCTTCCTGGATGACGATCGCCAAAAAGGGAGGAAACTGGCGAGAGAGTGGCAGAGATTTGGCCGCTACACGGCCAGTGTTATGCGGCAAGAAGTGTCTGCGTACCAGGGTAAACTGAGGGACCTAGAAGGCAAACAACAAGATTTAATGAAAGATAATTTAGAACTGAAGGTAGCATATACTTTTCAAACAGTCATTCCGTTATTTTGGTTGCATGCAGGAATATTTAGCAACCTGCAACAATTTCCTTTGGAAGTGATGATCAAATATATTAGTTTCTCCCGCTAATGATGTTGTGTTATGTAGCGTCGGTGCCCTGATGAAGGTTCATGATTATGAACCGAAACCGGTTGGCGTAAATTAAAGAATGGGTTTCGTCCTTGTATACTTATGAGTAAAGGATTCGTCTCCTCTCGAACGAGATGATCAAATATGTTGGCATTTTCCCCCCTCCCCAGGAACTGTGTCTTTACTTAGACGAGGAGCGTGTTGGCACTCGTGCGGGATCCACGTGCACCCAATGCGGTGCGCCTCTCGCGCCGCACGGCCTCCGAGACGAAGGCGACGGAAGTAGTTCCAGCACGAACAACGACGAGCCACTTGTGCTCAATTCTTATTCGTCGCCACTGTCGCAGACTGCTGCAAATTCCGTCCGAGAAAGACTTCTTACTGAATATCTTCCGAGGCAGAGAAGTCACATCAATGGTATCAATTCTAATATATCTCAATATGTATTTCACAAAACTGTGAACAGGGTACGTACATGTGTTTAATTCTGTAACTCGAATCGCACAAAATTGATTTGCAATAAAGAAATTAAGAGGTCTACAAGTAATTGTATTTTCCAATTATTAATGCTTACAAAGTCCTTAGGAAATCCTAAGATTTTGTTGGGTCAAACCTTGCACGAACCCTGAAAAAATTGTATCTTAAAATTAATTTTGCGACTCCGGCATCAACAAGGAGTTCTTCTTTGACTAACTTACCGATACTTTGCTTCGCAATTTGTTTCAGAGCAAATTCTACATTATATAAAAGGCTTAGAGCAGAGGGTACATCAGTTGGAAGAAGAAAAGCAAACAATGGTTTGGCGGATTTCTATACACATACCATTTGACTTAAAATGAATCCCTGCAAATTGTAACAATGCGATAATCGGACAGAAATTCCCGAGGACAAGCGACGGCACAAAACCGCCTTACCCACCACCGTACCGAAGGCCTCCGAAACCTCCTTCTGAAAGTGAAAGATACCAACAAGTAAATATGCAGAACAATGCATAATGAAACGAATCTTAAACAAAGTATTCACCGTTGTATTTAGGCTGACAGAGCCAACAATCCCAACAAAAGACCCGAAGCCGTTATTCACGCAATGAAGGTACACGCTGAAAAAAGCCCATTATACTATTGCAATTTGTGATGTTTATGCCACTGATGATTTTGTGGAATTTGTTCAGGTTTTAGAATTGCATGAGCAACTGGAAAAAGATGGAAGTGGTGGTAACGACGTAGATGATCTGGGCAACAGGGAGAAAGCCCTCGTGAAAGAAATGTGCAACGTTAGTAAAAGTCTAATTCGTAATGTTGTACGTTCAAAATTTAGTGGAAACTGTCCAATAATTATTTCACGTCGCCCATTTGCAGTTTCCAAATCTATTTCTGCAAACAATTTGCGCGACCAGTTTGGCTCTAAATAATAAAGTACCAATTTTACAGGTTGTTTGGAGAACTCTGGAAGATGTGCCACCACATATTTAGTGCAAGATACGAGGCCAAAGAACAAATATTTCATTGTTACGATGAAGTACCTGCTGCAGTGCTTCTTCAGAAAATTCTACAATTACTTGTACATCTTCCATTTTACTTGGTGCATATTTTTTTAAAGATTAGCACATTTACAAACTCTCTTTCTGGTGTGTACAGTACAGTAGATATATTTAGAAATGTTTCTGACACCTGCTGTCATCAAAGCGCAACAAAATATTTTAATGCATAATATCACAGTTAAGACTTAAAAGGCGAAAATATTTTATAATCGTTTCGTTACTTACATTTTGATACAAATCTTTCTAGACTTTTTTTACGGTCAGGTGATAAACGTTTAATACGGTGTTGTTTAGAATGTACATGCTTTTTATACGTGTGCATCATCGTATCGTAAGATCTAGAATAATTAAGGCGTGTAGCTCACTACAGAACCAACTCTGTTTGGCACTTTTTCAGGTTAAATGCAAGTAATTGCGCTTGACATTTGTTATTTGTATATTTTAAAATGTGGCCAAACGAGGAGAAAATACCTGGTGGGTTGGTCCACTTGTGATTCAAATAAAAGAAAAACTTGTTTTGTATCACCTGCTTATACTATAAATCGAAATAAAATCTATTATTTCACGTGAGTTGTATCGTAAATTACTTTCACGATTAACTTGGTTTTTTATCCTTTTTCTATTCGCATTTCCCTAGTATATTCATTACCTTGGGCTTTCACGGTAAAACTCGTCACGTACCGGCTTTGAACACTTTCTTGGAAAATAGTTGAAATCCTACAGCCATTCCCAGTCATCTCCCAAGGAATTGAGCGTGGCTTGATGTTCGCACTCTGTCCATTCTTCTTCTTCACTTGTATTCACAGCTTTGCCCATTAATTCCAATGCTAGTATGCTGTGATGAAACAGCTCTCCTTCCTTCCCAATAGACCACGTGTTGTTGTCCACTGTAACTGCGATAACAGCGAAAGACAAATTTCAGAAACAAATTCAGTATTTGGACACATTAAACTTTGCAAATGAAGTAATGCACATTACATACCACTAATGTCTGCAAACCGAGATGCTGGAATCTGTTTCCAAAAATCTCCGATGTAGCAGTTCGGTGTTATTCCGTACCTGCAGTAAACATCTCCGTGACTCGTTAAAACCCAGACAGCAGTTTCGCTACAGTATAATCAAATGCAATTTGAAACGTATTCGTGCAGCAACATTTACAGTGCTTCTGTAATTTACCTAATAGAAAGGGTCACTGCTTTTATTCCAGGTACTAAAACCCAACCAATACCAACAGGAAGATCCGAGAAGACGGCCTCTCTCGCGTACACGTTTTGCCGAGAATCAATCGCCCATACCATGAGATCGGAGGAACCTACAAATACCTAAAACAAGAAAACAAAATCCCTCACAATGCGATAATGCATTTTAAGTATCGGTATACTCTATAGATATCGCACTTTTGCAAATGATTTCGGCGATTCAACGTTTTCGTCGACAACCAACCAAGCCGGAGGCAGTGAATGCGAGTGTGCTTTAAGATTGCCAAATCTGATTAGCACCCTTCCCTTTGCATCACAAGCCCACACAGAATTAGATCCGCATGAAATGTGCACCAATTGCCTTTCAGCTATAAGCAACACCGCGTATTAAAATGCGATCATTTTTTTGGACGGAAATTGTAATGAACATGTTACCAATTTGAGACATTTCTAATTGCTCCCAAGATATTCCCAGAGGAGAATCGATGATAATTCCAGATCTGGTGAGGATTTTTCCCGAGGACATCAGCAACCAGAGCGTTTCCGGTGCAGCCGCGACGCACGTTACATTCTCATTGCTGCCTTTTAACGAGGCTGGCAAATCGAGAACGTGAAGCTTTCCGGTATTTGGCATTAGACCAAAAAGTTCTCCGTTCTCTTCCAGTAACCAAATGGCCCCTTGCTTGTTATAAACCCCAGAAGCCGAAATCAATTTCCAACAATGAGCATGTGAATTCTTCGACCGGAGATGCCTCCAATGATGGCCTTTGATTGGAAGTAATATTGGAATAAGAAAATTAGAGACTATAATAAGAAAGAAGCAAGATTTGAAACTAACCATTTATTTTCGATCGACATGTCCATAGATGAGACATGTACGGTTGATGAAGCCATAATCCTTGGTTGCTGTTAGCTGAAAGTGATGGCGTTTGGGCACCTGTGATTAGGGCCATCAACTGCTCTGTGGGAAGACTATCCACGAAAGATTTCAACGGAGTGAAGATGGAACCACCGGGATCCTCGTGGTTGTAAAGGCACTCGCTAATAGTTGCCTAAGAAAATTACCAATAATATTTATATACAAGTCTAGTAAAGGTCCTGCACAGACACTGAAAGCCACAAGTAATTATTCTTTATAAATACAATATTTCTTACTTGCCACCACTTTTTGCCACGTGATGCTGTTTCACCAGAACCAGAAGAAAGTCCCGTTGTGAACCACAAGTAACAACTGCCATCAAAAACCCATCCAATGTCACCATGGCCAACAGCAACGCACAGTGCCGATCCACGGTCAAATCTAGAAAAGTGAACATTATTATTTTTTTATAAAATACAAACTGGATAAGACATAATTACGCGATCTAACCCAACATCTTCCCAACTGGATCCTTCCGGCTTGAGCCTGGTTACGCCTGCCCTGCTGATGACCGAGCCATCGGAGCACAAAGCCCACACGACTCCGTGCAAACACGAGATTTGACATAATTTCTTCTTATAAGGCACATGAATGGACCTGCTACAAACTTTTTCTGCCCCAAGGCCTTGCTGTGTACATACTTCACCGTTGCATGTTAAAATCCTGCAATGTTTCACTGGTCAATTATAGCTATACCAAAAATGCATAAGTCATATATAATCACCAAGCACATGTGTCATCAACAGCAACGTAATTGACCCCCAACATAACTTCGATCCAATTTGAACCGTACGGTCCAACGTTGGATTGCTTCATCAAAGCATATGCTGAATTATTGTGAACTCGCCATACCAAAACACCATTCGGCGAAACGGCAATCTTGTTGGCATAAAACAGAAAATACAATTGTAATAATATCAAATTATTATATAAAGCATATGTAATACATGATCAAGATATGTATTAACTTTCTGGATTTATGAATTGCATACCTGTTGCGCTTGCACATTGGTACGATGCCATTCAAGTCCCAGATTGCCAAATTGGCTGAAGTAAACCCTATCGGTGGCGTCAATGCAACACACGTAATTCTCACACACGGCCAATCCTTTAATTTGTCCCGGTGTGTTGAATTGAACCCACTCGTTTTCATAGTTGAATAATCGTTTGCTGCTTTTGCGCCCGATCTCCGCCTTTGCATTCGGAGTCTCGCTCGTCGAGCAGATTTCATCGCAATTATTTTCACTATCGGTATACTTAACAACGGAATTATCAAGTGCCATAGAACTACCCGAAGGAGGCCCGTAACTCAGGTACGAATCGCAAGAAACGATGCCTTTGTCGTTAGCGGGAAAAACTTGGTAAGGGTCCTTTGCTTCCATGCTTGCAATCCTATCTTGATTTCCATCAAATTCATCCGAACAATCATCACCTAGATTAGAATCAACATTAACTTGTTCGGGAGATGTAATTTCTACGTTTGTCTCGTTTAGATTTAGCTGCTTGGATGCGAGATCCTTCAAGCCGAGCATTTCTACAAGAAGTTTTTCTTTGCTCTCAATGTCTTCGGCTTTCGATGATTGCAAGGAATCCGTGGATTTCTGCAGTTCTTCACATTTTTGCAGCACTCCGCTTGAAATGTACAATTCGTTCAAGCGACACGAAACGTCAGCGCCAAAACTTTCCCCGGCCCGAGGTCCACGAACCACCTGCTCGCTCTCGCACATTCTATTTCTCTTCTGAGGTTTGTACACAATATCTGCTCCTATGTCCTGCCCTATATTTGCGTTTTTGTCGAGATTATCAGTGCTCACATGCTCCTGCTCCACATAGTTCAACTGGCAATCCAAATCAATGCCAAACTGCTCTTCGTAAAGTGAACAACTCTGCTTCGAGTAACCGGAATCTCTGGATTTCGGTATAAACTTGTCAAATAAATTTGCCAACGATGCGTCTTTGATCTTGAATTCCAGCTCTTTAAACGCGGAGTTCAAACTGAATCCTTTCTTGCCGTCTAGTTTCACTACGCAGCAAATATTGAAAACAAACTTTACAATCACACAATAATTACAAATACACTAACATATTTCCAGATTTAAAAGCCCGCATGCCTAAACAAAGTTCACTAGCGTTTTACACACCCGAGAATGTTAATCCATTATCGGGTCTAGATGAAATTCTCGTAATGCTTCTTCTTTGGTCCAATATAAATACTTCGTCCGGTGTGACTGACCAATCACGGATATTGTCAAACTGTTCGCAGCGCGCCGCCATTTTCGGCACTCGAGGATCGATTATATACAGACTGTGCTGGCCGCAAGTGACGAGGAACCTTCCGAAGAAGTCGACGGTTCCAAACTGGCATTGCGTGACGCGCGACTGCAACTGCATGTGTTTCCTCCACATTAACGGGATCTCCTGACAATCTGTCTCGGGACCGTTGCGAAAGATAAAAGTCTCTTTCACGGCTCCCTGCGAGTTGGTTTTCCAAATCCGAAGCGATGGTCTGCTCGCGAATATCAATGTTTCTTCGGCGTCTTCGTCAAAGTAGAAGCTTGCGCCGAAATTCGCCACGCTGATAAAGAAACAAATTGTTCGAATCGCTTTCACGAGATATAGCGCATTATATAAAGCAACTATATCTTACATTTTTCTTTCCTGTTGCCCCACTTGAATAAGATCGACCTTTTGGCTGTTTACCGCCAGAACAGCGCTGCGTTTTGTCGTCGAGATTAACAGTTTATCTTGAAGGAAATTCAGCTGCACAATACTGTGGCTCTCAACTACTAGAATTTTGGGCGTTGCAATGCTCTATATAATGAAATAAATAGTATATGAGCATGGACTTTTTGATCTATAGATGGCAACATTTCAGATATGTACCCGTTTGAAATCCACGTCTGTGACAGCTACATTGCCAACTCTATCTCCGCTGTACAATTTGGTACCGCATGCACTCCACTCAACGCATGATATTTCATGTCTGTGAAGTGCCGTAAGCAGAGTGTGCTGTATATACAACAATTTAAAATGCAGAGGTTATTTTAAACCGTGCATTTATTTCAGGAACCATATCGCATACTTCTGCGTTTTCATTCTGTTCTGTTCGATCCTCCTGAGTATTTATTTGAATTCTGTACGCAATTATGGAACCATTGGAGTAACCAGTTGCTAATAATAAATGAGCAACTTCTCGGGCGTCGATGCACGTCACTGGTGAAGTCGAGCCCTATCAAATAAATTAGTTAAATTCAAAGAATGCATGAAAGCTAGATATAGTAATTTATATATACCTGATATCTTAATGGGTGTATGAAATTGCATTTTCTTTCATAAACGAAAACTGTGCCAACATTTGAGCCGATTACAATATAATTGCATGTTGCCTGAAGACGAGTGAATTCAACATCAATTCCCAATATTCCCTTTTGGGTTTTCATAGGGATGATGGCATCAAACAATGCTACTCTGTCAACATTTATCAGCTGCAGTAAGTCTCTTCCATCACAATTTTCCTTCTGGTTTTCGAAAGTAGCCATATTGCTTGGTATTATTAGTTAGGTTTCCAGAAGTTGCGCTGATATAACAGGTCTATTTATTTCTTGAGAATATATTCTGAAAATAACAAGTTAATTACTTGATAAGTCAGTCGACAAATTAACAAAAACGCGAGGAATTTCGCGTGCAATGAATAGATATAAATCCCCTGGCCGGATACAGACTACAATTTTCGGCAAAAACACACGAAAATAAAGATTATGACAACGTAGATGCACGATTAAATACTTTTTCAACATGCCGAGTATTAAATACCATTACCTGACGACCATATTACCCGTGATTTTCGGATTTTGCGACGTAATTACTTTTGTTTCTGTTTCGTTCTGTCATCGATTTCGTACGATTGGTGCAAAGATCGAGCCGTGAGAGAGACAGTAGTGGCCACGCCGATGCCTGACGTTCATTGGTTCCGCCATTTTTGTTCCCACGACACCGTTCAGTTCACCTTAGGGCTCGTCCATAAATTACGTAACGCAGAAAAGAGACTTAGAGATTCAAACCATATAATTTGATCGATGCGTATCTCACAAAAAACTTTGAAAATTCATATTATTCCAATAAGAAAAATGCATCAATCTGCATTAATCACATTGTAAGGAAATTCACATTCAATACACAAAATAAACACTTTAGAAAACTCAGCAAATATGTTTTTGTTACACAGTGTTGAAATGAATGTTAAAAGAAATTTGGAAGAAGGATGCCATTGGTTCAGGATAACCCGCAATTTTCAGGTTAACCCTTTAAGCCCTGCCGCGTCGTCAACGCTGCATCCAATGGGCAGGGTTCCTAATTCTGGTGAAAAGAATGCAATCCCTCGAAACATTTCTGCTTAGAGGGTGCCAAGAACCCGTCAATGTTAAAGAGGTTTCAATGCAAACCTCAATAACAGTTAATATTAAGCGTAATTTTTAACTCCTTTTCGTTTTTATGTTTTGTATATGTGAAAGCAACCAATAAACTGCATAACAGACATTTATTTTCTGTGTACGTACTGTATTTCAAACATTTAACAAGGGAAACAGTTACACAGTGGGAGCAAAATAATCATTTATGTTTTTAATCATGTGTTATTTATGTTTTTTAATTATTTTGCCAGTCCGCGGATTAGCGAACTTTTACTGTTGTGTAAAAAAACCGAAATATGTACAAAATTATTAAAGAAAAGAAAATATTAAAATAAATTTTCCCCACTACAAAATGAAAGGCCAAGATAAAAACCTTAAAATTGCAAAAATTCTGACCTAAATCGAATAAATCTCTTCATTTTACAGTAACGGTGTGGGAAATTAGAATGAATTCAAAAAAATGATGGGCGGAACGCCATTGGCCGAACAGGCATCGGCATCCGCCAATCAAAATGCGCCGTTGGAAAGTTACGGAAATTTGAATTTATCGCGTCGCCAACAACGAACAACGGCCGTTTTCAACTCGATACGATCGCAAAATTTACATTTTTCCCACCGATTCAGAGTTAACAATCCCCAATTTGAAACGAAATAAGCTGAATACTTGGTCTAGGAACAGTACCTTGTCTGTATTGCTTCAGCGCTCCTTTTGGAAATCTCGCAGGCAATTGTAGTAAACCCCAAACCTGTTTCTGCACAACATGGGCTACATTTAATTCAAATTCCGGGTTATCATAGAACCCGTTAAATTAACGATAAACAGTAAAGGATGGCGGTTAAAAGCCCCTTCGGGGTTTGGCACTGAAAATACCCTCCCAATTACGCAAAAACCTGACCTACTTAATTAATAATCGTTAAACTCGCTTTTAAATCACTAAACCTTTATCTACTCTTGGTAAAACAAACGCTAACGGTCCCTAAGGGCATTAACCGCCGTAAATTAACGGGGAAACAAAATCTAACAAGATTAAACTATACAGCAAAATGAATTGCTGAATTTACAATTAAACTAGCATCAAATTAATCGAAGTGACAATTAATTCAAATCTTTCCCCAGTTGGCATACTTTTGGTTCGGAATTTCTACTCAAGCTTACAGAAACCCTACTGGGGAGCGCCTACTCTGCTGCAGATGACATCTTCTCTGTACCGATGACCACCCCCTGAAAATAAACGTATTAGTGCGTTACCGAGACCGGAATGCGTCTCGTTATATAACCACCGATCCAGGTGGGCGCGCCCATATCGGAAATCGTCCAATCGGATCCGAGCTGGTCGGCGCGGGCCAATCAGCGACTTCGGAATTTCGAATTTCAAACAAGCATCACCAACGCCAGCGCAGCCCTGGCGGATTGAATTAGCACCAAAAGCGGCGGGAAAAGCCTTAACGGGAAAATCAACGGTTTATTCCAGCTGATTTGGACGCCAAACTACTGCAACACGATCGATGTTCAATTCGTAAGTCTATTTTGCATCGTATTTCTGTAATTGTCCGTAGTTTTATCTCATGATTTTAGCCAATAATCAAATAAGCCTAACAAAAAGGCTTACGAAACACTGCAGGAATTTTGTGAATTTTACATTGCTAAATCGTTATTATCAGCAGTATGCAAGCATATGCAACCTAAAATATATGCACATAAAATAAACAGAGCTCAAGATAGTTTTCGATACTTACAAAAAACAATGTGCGGATATAAGATACATATAATCGAGGCGAATTAAGATGGAGCAGTTACAATGTGCATGTGTTATAATTAGATAGTGTTTTTAATGACTAGGAATTACATTTGCACAAGTTGACAACGATATACAAACACTAATAAGTTTCATTAAAAGCAAGATAAAATGAGGCACTTGCCATGAAAACGTCTTTGCCGTGGAAAAATAACAGAAGCCAAATGTTGCCAATTAGTGACAGACGAAAACGTTATACATCTTCAAGATTAAATAAAGAAAATTGAGTATAGCCACGAGTGAATGTCGGTCACAAACTGGCTCAATGAACGGAAAACTTATTTTTAATTTAAGTCTTTACATTTACGTGACACTGATAAAACGCATTTCCCCATGTCATTAAAAAACAAGACACCATCACAAAATATTTTCCAAACTTGTAAATTCTTTGGTATAAAACAGCAATTCATACTCTAAAAAATATAAACATAGCTGCAAACATTGCTAGTTGGTGTATTTTTTTTACATACAGCCTACTTAAATATTTATGTAATTTCAAATCTAATTCTTTCTATTATAGCAGTACAAACAAGACAAACAAAATACACGTGGAATATATATAAAATTGAGGAAAAAACTGACAATTTTAAGTATAATTTCATTTGAATGGAATGCAGTATTAGAAAAAAAGACACTTTCGTTGATCATCTCCCACTTAGTATTTCTTAAGGAAAATATGAGAGGACAAAAAGTAAGGATTTCTTCGCCAAGTTGGCAACTAGCTGCATTCAATAAAAATATGGACGAGATTAAGATAACAGAATTTACAGAAGGGATGTATATTGGACTTTGCCGATAAACTCTTCGGCAATGTAAAAGACACACTTCATTTGTCTATATTTCTGAAGAACCACTCGGTAAATTTTCGAAGCTGAGCAGCTGCCGTGCGCGACTCCTCTTGCAAACGTGAATTCTCGTCCCGCAGCCTCTGCACTTCCAATTCCAGGGCTACTTTTTGATTCCGTTCTTGCGCAAGTTCCTCTTCAAGTCCCTTAACGCGCTGCTCCAATTCCCTAACTCTTCTGGAACCCATTCCTATAAGATGGCAGGATCTAAGCGGCAAATAATAAATCTCAGCGCTGGGGAAAAATCGCACAAACAACGCGATAATATTATAAGGAACATTACTGAGACACTGGAAGCGGATCTAATCCAAGCCTGTCGGCTAAATCACTAATCCAAGGTGTTAGGCTTTCGGTACTGGCGGAGAAATTGCAAGGACCTATAAATATACAAGAGCGCGATGATTGCTTCGTATTAAACACCCTTTAAAACTTTAATCGGTTCACTTTTCAAGGAGTCGATTTAGGAGCAACAGACCTTGTAAAGATTGGACGGCATTCTCATTTAACATAGGCCATTCTCCATCTGCTGCAGAACCCGTTTGCGAGGACATCACTTTAGGGAACGGAGGCAGCGATGTTGAAGCACCTCTAGCGGATCCGTCGGAATTACTCGATAACGTCCTCGGAGATTGCCGCTCCATATTTCTGAAATCGACGACTGTCAATTTAAAAAAAAAACAACCGAAGACACGCACGTACCTCTCATCCCTTGGATGTTTATTTTCACTCGGAGCCGGGGACGACGAAGACGAAGAGGAAATCACAGTTGCGGGTCTAGCCGTCGTAAAGATTACGTCCCCCGCGAGCGGAGTCTGTTCGGAGGTTGAAGTCTGCTTCAAACCCCGGCTGCTACTGCCACTGCTCGACACGGAGTGGCGATCGCTCGAATTACCCTTGACGGGAAGCGGCGGTGGGCTTCCGAGCCGTTGGTAATTGTCATCCAAACTCTTGAAAGAGCCATAATAAACAGGAACGCGATGAGCATATGTCGGCTTTCCACTTTACAGGGCGTAATACGCGACGAAACCTTAGAGCTGATGTCATCTTCGCTGTTGATGAGTTCAGGGTTAATTAGTTTGAGCAAATCTTCTTGCAGAGTGCTTTCGGTGCAGTTACTCTGGCCGGACCTTGGCAAATGCCGGTTGCCGGGCACGGTTCGTAAGCGTGCTTCTCGGTCGCTTCTGCAAATGACGAGAAATTGTCACCGCGCTTCAAAAAAGGATCTAGTGCATATACTTTTTTACCCCGATCGCGGACTATGGTTACGGCTGCTGTTATTGCTGCTGCTGGATACGATGTGTCTAGGCAGACAATACGGAGAAACGCTGCTGCCGCTGCCCGAATGTTCGTCTGCAAAGCCAAAATGTCAAATGGTACATAGGCTTGAATTAGATTCAGAACCCAAGTCATCGTGCTTCCGTTGGACGGGTGCCAACGCAACTTAAAATTGTATATGGATATAAACTATATGTAGTTTCAGAAATAACGTGGCCAGAAAGCGAAAACAAAGGCAAAAATTCATACTTCTTTCACATTTTCATTCCAACATCTCGACAGTTATTCATTATTTGCAAATTGTTTTCTTGAAAGATTCAATCGCGAATTTGAAAAGTGTTCCAAATGCAATTGGTCATTATACTGTATCCTTTTACAAACGTAAATGTAACAAATAAGGAACACAAACTGGGCAATTTGCTGAAACACTGGTCCGATTATTTAGTTGAGGTTATAAACAGCAAGTGTAAGCAAGACAAGTTCAAGAATTCAGTGGAAACCTTCGCTCTTGGAACCGGGTCCAGGTTCGCTAGGACATCCATCCGAATGCCTGTCGTTAATCGCCACGGCAGAGGAAGTCACGAAGGCTGTCTTGTGCCGGTCAGCTATAGAAGATGGCAAGTACTGCGACGAAAGCGTTCTGAGCTGGCGCGCGTGCTCCGCCTGAGTTTGGATCGCGTCCTTCACTTGCGAATAGTCCGCAAGGGCTCTGGGCACGTACGGATGCGAGTGGGACTGCGGGGGAGGTGGCGGTGGCGGCATCGAGTGCGAGTGGTTTGCGACTCCTCGTGACTGGTTAGGCGCAAGGTGAGCGTACACGTGTCTAGCGTGTTGAGCCTCGTGCCGCCGAGTGTTACACGATGGTCCCAACCGCGCCGGCAGTGGAGGCGGAGGAGGGGACTCTCCCCCAACATGGCACCTTGCTACTCCCGTCATATCTGGCATTTCCCCCGTGTCGTACCACTTTTCTTCGCTTGACTGGCTGGAAGCACTTGTCAGCTGCAAAACCCCCCAAAAGCAAATTGAAATTAAACGGCAAAGCAAGACGCGAAACCAAAAAGCAAATGGCGACAGAAACCTCAGAATTGCGTATGCGATGCTCCAGATTGATGGCGACCGATTTGCGACTGCTGTAACCGGAACTAGGTGTCGACTGAAGCAGGGCCGAATTGGTCCTCGAAGAGGCGTGCGCAACCTGCTGACGCGCTGCGTTTTTCAGTCGCGACACACCACTGTCGTGCAGATTTGCCCCGTTCACGTTTTCGTAGTCACCGCTCCCCTGAAGGCCACATAGGAAACTGCAGTTGTGCAAACTACAGCCTCTGTGTGACAAACAACAAATAAAATACATCCAGTCACCAGTGAAATATGTGGTAATAGATTTCATTGCAAACATTACATCCATTTTGCCACAAGGTCAATCAATAACAGATATATTTGACAATAATTTTTTTCTAAAACAAAACATATTCAGGAAAAGTTCCTCGGCTGAATTATTCCTAACTCAAATAACTGAACAAGTATAATTAAGTAGGCTTCAAATCTTGGAGGAAATTTTATAATATTCATCTAGTTCAATAATAGTACCTTGGAGGAGATCCATCCTCAAGAGGCGGGATCACTGTTACCGTAACGATAACCGAAGTCTTGAGGAGATCGACCATCTGATCGTGGGACAACGTTGCGAGGACAACCTTGCATATCTGCGGAATGAACACCATTCGTATCAGAATCTCAAAAGTATAAATATCAAAAGGTTGCTCAGGGTGCACCTCAACAAGTCTATAATTCTGTCTGAGTCCCGCTTGCCACGCAAAGCCGTGGCACTCGACTTCGGTCACTATTCCGTCCGGTTGTATGTGAAAGCCCAACTGGCCGAGATTATTTCTCCGAAGCGTGTACTCTTGCGACTGGATTAAAACAGAGCGTTCAAAGATTTTCGAGGGAAAACTTGGTTAAAATAGGCTTAATGAAAGCCTTTTTTTACCTCATGCCCCGATGTAACACACAAAAGCCTATTAACAATTTCTAAGATTTCATCCATGTCTTTAGCGTGAAATACAACACATTCTCCTTGGTGATGGTACATCTTCAGACTATAAATTCAGAAACGGGATCAGTTTGTCGCCATGACATAATAAAAAAGACGAATTTAGTAACCTATTGCTGTGTGACGTCCATCCTAACACGGAAGATGTTGGGCATGAGAATACAAGTTCGTTGATTCCTTCTTCGAGCAACACGATAGTATCGCAAGAAATCCCCAACGAGCAGTTTATCGTTGTCGATTGGCCATAATCGTCCACCTATTAAAATAATGCAGGCTTGCGTAGGATTACACATTATTCAAATTCAAAGCCAATACACACAGTACCTGGATGTTCCACACGATAGCACCTCGAACCGAGTTATCCGGAATGAACCTCGGTCGAGCGCGATCTTTCTTTTTGCCCCCGAACGATATTATGGCTGTTTTCAAAAAAAATAAATCAAAACTTACAGAGTCAACGTAATATAATAGGGACATTACACTTACAAAATTTAGGCCCCAAGTCAATTGTAGCAGCCGTAACATAATTCGTGGACAGATCCTTCAGGTATTCTTGCCTCGTTCTGGAAGCCATGATTGCAAATTTCTCCGCTCTATGAGCCGCATTTTCTGCATTGATGACTAAAAAAAGCCATTCATCAATAAATATTCCAATAAACTTCCAACAAACAAGTCTTTAAAAAAGTACCTTTGGCCAAAAGAAATTCGGCAAACGATTTAGACTTTGGGAATGTTGCACCTTCGGGAATCGGAGGTCCAAAAACTGGAACTTCTTTGGAACGGCTCACCGAAACCCTACAATTTGTAAGGTTTAAGTTTATCCCTAAATACAAAACAAACGAATAGGAAAACAAAATAAGAGTTACATGTATCTGGTGTTGTCGGAACATGCGTGAACGGCTCTGACGATGATAAAGACATGCTGGAAATGAGAGCGGATACTTCTCGGTGTGAACGGTAAAGCGTCCGGTTCTTGGAACACTATAGTAACAATATCGTTTCCTATGTGGCGTTTCCTTAAAAGCTAAAGAAGAGTATAAATAAGCGATCGTAAAACACTTCCTTCGGAATTTCGCAAGAACTTGCCTGCTGCCTGTTGTTCGGGGTGTACGGCAGCATCGTGGAAACGTGAAACATCATTTCGTATTGTTGATAAGTGGTATAAACTGAATACAGACCAGTTGAATCCACTAGAATAATGAACCAATACATATATAAGTTTAATAATATGTCACGAAATCCAAGTCGTTGGAAATTTTGTTACTTTTGTTGTCAAGTTGAGCTCTGTATTTATCAAATCCTTTTAGACGGACCCTTTGGCCTATCATATCTAGAAATTCATCAAAAGCAGGACCGGCGTGTTCTGTAACACGGGAAACAAATAAGACATCAGTCTTCATAGAAAAGGGGAAAATAAGCAACTTTAAGAAATACATTCATTGCCCCCTTTCATTTATTATTCAAACAACATCTATAACTGCAAACCTACTCAAGACTGACCACCCACCATTATTATACATTTCCTCTTCCGTCCCTTGGCCAGCTTTGCAATACATCACGCCCACTTTGTAGTGATTCGTCAGCTACGACATCAAATATTATTAGGAACAGCGCTTGTTAACAGAGGGCATTAAAATCATTCAAAGCTCAGTACCCCTTGTTGGTCCAACTTAAGCAACTGATCTTCCGTCTGAGTGCCACTTGTTCCTAATCGGAGGCACGACATCTGCAATTCGGGGGCAATACATTCGATGACTTCTTTGGCATGGATTCCCCGTCCTCCACCTTGCTTCAAGGTTGGTATACAATCTTCTAAGACAGTTCCCCTTAAAGTAGCTAGCTGAAAAACGCCAACGTGGATGTACAGTTCCAGTTTAAAAATAAACTCAATGAATGAAATTACCAACCTCGCTTGTCCTTATTATCAGTCGATACTGATACTGTGAGGTAGGTGAACAAGTATCCTTCGCTGAATTGCTGCTAATCACCGGTCCATTTTCATCAATCTTCTCCCTGCGAATACTGACAGCCACCGGTCCCAGCTGGTCGTCGATGCCGAACCAATTTTGATGCTCTGCTTGGTGCAGATTGCAAGCCGTCAGTCAACGCAACTAACTAATGAACACTTATTATTATCAAGGCCTTTCTCCTCACCCTGGCTGTAGAAATACTGCTTGTAGTAAAGTGCCCCTTGATCGACGCACTCAATACGCCAGTGATGCCGCTGGTAAGGGCAATCTCGGCCTTTCAAGTACATGTTTGAAGCACCCTCCAACACTGATAAGCCGCAAGTGATGTTGGGTCTGTGAAATACGGCTTTCGCACCCTGATCGGTGCCGCAACTGTTGCAGTTTATGCCGTTGTTGTTATTCGTGTGCCCTACTGCGTCTGCGTTTTGAAACCGCCTTCGATATCCTCTCGAAGACGGGATCCTCGTCAGGCTAACGATTGAAACACCCAATCAAATTCCTTCTGTTTAAATATTCTAGTTTGCTTATAACAATGGCCTCGTGTTTTGAAACGGCACAACTGTTAGAACAATTAAATAGTATCATGTTTAGACAAAAACAAGTGCCTAATTAAACTCGTTAGTCCTTTTCAGACTATACTGTCATTGTGAAAAAATACGATAAAACATGGAAAAATAATACCTGATGTTTCTCTCCAGTTCACCACCTAACTCGTTGCGAAAGTAAGGGCATCCCAGGATAAGTTCATTGTTTTTGCCATCACCGGTGTCCGCAGGGGCAGATTGAGATTGGCTGCCGGTTACCGCGATGTCCTCGGAGCCTCCAAGGTCCTCGGTGCTTCCGTGCGGGGTTACTCGGCCACCGCAGTTGTTGGAAGCTGCCGAGGCGCCAGTGCAAGTGTTCCTCCTTCGACTTAGCACGTTTCTTAGCCGTGCAGCGCAACTCAGATTTGCCGTGATACTCTGCACGTCGTAATGCGCGAAAGACCGTCTTCGAAGCCTTTCCTCCAGTTTCCCATCGGATTCCAACGAACTGCACGATCCTTTCGAACTGACATCCGTACTTTTCGAAGAACCATCACCTTTATTGCCATTGTTGCCGCTTCCAGTTCCTCCTCCACTACCTGCGCTGTTTCCTGTAGATAAAGCAAACATCTTATTTCAACATCTACTATCTAGCTATCTATCTAGCAACAAAAATAAAAAAAACCGGTACACTATAGGTCAGTACATGTATACTTGGAATTTAAGAACCCAATAAACAAAAACAGGTTAAGCGTGGGCTTTTTTTGCAAAACAATGCGAAAACCCCAAGACAATTCGCTGCAAATGACATCTACTTTACAATGAACGCACTCAAATCACCTGCTCCACTTAAATAATCAACATCAGTAAGCCTTAAACTGAATTGTGACGATGTTACGAATGAAGTTTCTCACTGAAATTGTGAAAAAATAAGACGATTACCTGCACCACCTCTCAGTTTTCTAAAGAACGATGCAGGAGCATCATTTGCTGCTCCAGACCCGGCACCGGCGCCTTTCTCTTTGGTCCTCGACTTCTCCCTTCCTTCCCACAGCTTATGGAACTTGTTCTTGATTTTCGGACTGGTACACGCGTGTTCAACAAGGGCATCCGCATTGCCATTCGCCAGCACCAACACGTTGGCAGCGTTCTGGGTGCTGGGAGCCGCTTCCACCTTACCGCGCAGGTACTCTGCGATCCTCGCCGGCCCGGGGCTCCGTTGGTCAAAATTGAAGCCATCGCCGCCAGCAGTGCCCCCGTAGTCCCTCAACATGGCGAAGAAACTCTCTCCCGTAGTGCTCATCACATCTATGGAAGAAGCGCTGCCGTATTCCCTGCGCAGGGCTCCCGCGACACCCGCCGCCGCATCCAACATCTCCTGGTCCAGCTCCAAGCTGCTATTACTACGGTACAGCACAGTTCTTCCTGTTGCTGCTGTACCTGTGGTTGCTGAATGAGTAGTTCTAGGGTGGTCGTCCTGCCTGTGTCCACCGGGCTGCGGCCATCGGTTGTTGCGGTCACTCAGCGACCGGTGAGGCGGTGGCCTGTCTCCGAGAGCGGCTTTAACCCTATTGTAACCCGGGGACCTGGGCATCTTATCGGACCCATTGACTAAACCGTTTACTGGAAACCGGTGATTGGTGTCCTGTGATGATGTTGCAGGCAACTTGGACTGCCTAGGTGAAGGCCTGAACCTGATGGCCGTCGTTTCCACATCAGTCATCGTCTTATCGTTGATGGTTCTTCGTTGTTGTTGCCCCTGATGCTGGTGGTAGGATGCGTCCAAGGACCAACCGTGGTCCTTGCCCACTGGTCGTCATCGGGTGAAGAAAGACAAAAATCACCTCAGCTTTTTCATTGCAAATTCCATCTCATGTCGTCACACCATCTGCGCAAATAGAAAACATCTGCTTATTTACACAAATTTAACAAAAAAAACGTACAAATTATGCTAAAAACACATCGATTCATTAGTCAAGGACATTTCAATAAGGTATTACATAATTTACAGATCAAAATGAAATGTTGCTTTTAACTGCAGCAGTGGCGGTTTTGACAAAAAGGTCTATTGTGTTGGTAATTGGCCCTATGATATAATTTGACGAGTTTTTAAACACTTAAAGTAGGAAGTTGGAAGAATACCCCAAGGCGTCATTGAGAAAGTTCAAATTGACAACAAAATGGTTAAAAATTGACAATATAATTTACCAATTAATTCATATTAAGCCACTTCACCTCCTTCCCCCATTTCATTGTCAATTTGAACTTTCCCGATAACGCCTTGGGGGGGTCGTCTTCTCACAACTTCCTACTTTGAAAGAGGGTGAAATGCGTTTAATTATCATAGGGCCAATTTACCAGCACAATAGATCAATAGATCTTTTGTGAAAACCGCAACTAACTACGTCAATGTTCCTAGAAAATGGAATGAAATAGAATGTATTTCCTGGAAAAATCATCGCCCAAAGGATTATTTTCTTCCAAATGACAAACATTAGTCGCAGGATGCGTGCACTTCCGGTTTGCATCAAGTCAAAAAGTTTTTCCCCGTTTTTGATGCGCCGGAAACGGATGCTTGATTTTCGCTGCAATTGTACTGTAGTTAACGCATGCGCACTCGTGCACAAACTACGTACCATACATTATTATAGAATTGAACATGGGTTTCATAAAAGTCGGTCACTATACTCACTAGAATTTCAAACTCGCATTTCACTATACGCCCCTGTTCAAAAACAGAACTAAAAAAATGATTGACATCTGTACAAAATTTAACCTTCAAATTATTTTTTTACTATAGTTTAAAATTCGCATTACTGTATTGTACACTCCACATGGTGTGTATTATGTATACATATTGCAATCACGAATTTCCATGCGTTCACAACGCCCCTATCACCTGACTCATAAGCGTGAGGAAAACCACGCCCTCATGACGTCACACGCCCGCCATCGAACGGATCGATTCATTGATCGCTTCCCCATTTACTTTTCCGCACTTTCGCATATGTATCATGTAATCACCCCAAAACCAATTAAGCACTCCATTCCGGTTCCACTCCGTCGAAAGTAATGGTTTCCTCTTCGAGAAAAGCCTCCAACTACGATTTTATGGTGTGTGTGTGTGTTTTTTTCCGTATCCCCCGTGTGACGTCACGAAAGCTGGGCGTGGCGTGTGACATCATCGTCCAGTAATCCCATGTATGTGACCGAGATCAAGTCATATTGAAAGTGTTGTATGCGAAACAGAAATAGTCAAAAAAAAATGTTGGGTTTTCACACCCTAATGACGTCACTGGTGCGTCTGTAAACTCAATTTTTAATAGGAAATGTATCGGAAGCCATGTGGCACATCCATCAACTCTTTCCACAAACAAAACATGATAGAATTCACAATGAAAATAGTTTTTTTTTTCGTGTCAGTTGGCCTGGGAGCAGCATTAGCAGCCATCTTGTTCAGTTGTGGCCCCATAATATGCTCTTTGAGAAGACGATAAAAATGGACCATTTGCTTCGAGTGCACACAACAACAAAAAATAGTTGACACGAAGGGCAAATCGAGAAAAGGGAAAGTTTGTTCTTGACAACATCTGTAGAGTATATATACATATACACCAGCAAAGAAACATGTAAGTGATGAGAGAGGTGACTGCACTGCCAGGGTCACCCTTAAAAAACTGCGCTAACTAAGCAATTACGTCACTAAAATACAATTTGAATGTTTTTTCTTCAAACAAACAGCCACAAAGTTATGTCATCTGTGTGTGCATTATATTTTGTTTTTCGCAACGTTCAGAATTATGAAAGTCACCAGAAGTTATATATTCATGCAAAAATGAAAATGGACGACCTTGTTGAGCTTTTGAAAGTCTATATATGTAGCATGCAGAGAATTACGCAATTCAAATCTTTGTATTGTTCTCTGGAGAGAGAAAGAAAAAAAAACAAGCACGTGTCGAATGAACAAACTCATGTGACCTGAATAAATAATGTAAGCTGGGCTTTTCTGCAAAACCGAGTAGGCCTAATCGTATAAGCATACATTTTTGTCCACATACTGTACAATGTAAGTTTTAACTCCTGCTCATCCACTTTCAACATTCAAAACTGGTGAAGAAGACATTGCAAATCTCTTATAGAAGATAAGAAGTAATTTATTGCTCGTGTCACTATACTACCTTGTCTTGCAAAAGTTTGTATGAATGCCATGACCTTTAAGTCTTTACTATGTAGTTTCAGGCATTACTCAGGTAAGTTTACAGAAAACCATGCACATATACTTTTGCAACCTCAAAACAATCCATCCTTCTTTTGACATCTTAAAGACGTAAACATCAGACACATTCCTTGTAGCGATTCCCCACAAAAGTAGTTTATTCCCCGGTGAAAAATTTAACATTTTCATGGGGGGAACTGTGAGAAATGACAGCTTGTGTATATACCCAGACGATGAACAATATTATCGATCGTTCTGAATGACGCACGTGCACTGAAAGTGCAACTTGAAACTGCCATGATCATGGGGGGAAAAAAGGAGATCATAAAAGAAAATAGAGGTACAGACGGATTCCTTTTGCCCAGACAAAATTTCAGTACAGCTCAAATTCGTACTGCGTGACAGAGACAGACTGACAGCACGCATTCCTTACATACTTTCATTTATAAAAAGGCCAACAACATTTGTTGCAGGGCGAATGGGAGAGCAATTCACTTCTGCTATTAACTCATCAGATTTGGTTTCATATTTAATTCCAGACTACACTAATATATAACAAACGAAAGATTATTAGTTCAAAGAAAACGATTATTATCAATCATTCCAGACCAGTTCAAGAGTTGTGCATTGATGCATCAATGACCTGCGGCACAAAAATGACTGAGATCCCGGCATGCAATTGGGCAAGCGACATTTCGAACGAATTCAAATTCTGCGGTTCTAACGGTCGGAATAGCTCAATAACCTATAAGAACGTTTCGAACGAATTCAAAATAACCACTCATGGAATCACTACCACCAATCAGAGTACGTTATTCGAACGAAATAACCACTCATGGGACCGCGACATCCAATCAGAGCTATTCGAACAAATTCAAATTACCAAATCAGATAAAGGGATATGGGATCGCTACAACCAATCGGAGAACGTTATTCGAACGAATTAAAAATAACCAATCAGAAAACCGGACGTGACTGCGACATCCAATCAGAGTTATTCGAACGAATTCAAACTTAAAAGTTCTAACTGCCTATGTAGTTCACTATCAAGCGGCACCACTTGTAAATTATCTATCTCGTTCGTTGATCAACATTTGCCATAATCTAGAAAACACGTGCATTTTTCTTTATGCTATCTGAACCCATGATAAACATGGGCACCGATAGGATAAAGACCTCTACTCGGCAGCCATGTGCGTCAAATAAATACTACATGGCGCACAGCTGCCAAGATGGCGGCTATTTTTGGCCCCTGAAGTCAAATTTACAGATCCATTCACCCAGACGAATAGCATTTATTGTTTCCATATTTCTCACTTGTTCAATTAATGGATCCCAGGAGTAATTTTGTCAAATATGAGTTCGTGCATTTTATTTTTCAGAAACGCTGAGCTAGCAATTTTATGTGGAAAAATTGTGTTAAACTACTTAGTTTGGTCAATGAGCTATATTCAGTATATAGCTCATTGGTTTGGTCTACTATAATACAGGCCAAGGTATCTGTATTAACCGGAAATTGCTTAGTAATTTCTATTAGTTTCGGTTTTCATCTCACGAACACGAACAACAAGACGGATGTTGTGTAAATAATGATGAGAAAAACAAAACAAAACAGCAAACCAATAAAGCATTGCATTAACAAAAACAACAAGAATGGTTGGATTCGCATGTAATTTCAGTACAGGGCAAACATACAGGGTGTTGCAGAATTACAGGGACAAAATGACAGCGTATATTCCCTGCATGAAAACAAGAC
This sequence comes from Glomeris maerens, assembly GCA_023279145.1. Lineage (NCBI taxonomy): Eukaryota > Metazoa > Arthropoda > Diplopoda > Glomerida > Glomeridae > Glomeris > Glomeris maerens. The sequence goes on along the minus strand of WWPM01014580.1, from coordinate 4,123 downwards.
CTAAAGTTCCTATAAACCCATGTCTCCAAGTAGGACCTACATAAAATGTGACATCCATAATTCATGCTCCCCACATTTTTATTAGGAACGCACAATGAATGATCAATGGAAAGATGTGGGGAGCATGAATTATGGATGTCACATTCAATTTTATGTAGGTCCTACTTGAAAACCTAAGCGTTTATAGGAACTGTATGTCTTGTTTTCATGCAGGGAAGATACCCTGTTAATTTTGTCGCTGTAATTCTGCAACACCCTGTATATATAGCAAAAGCAAGACAGAATAGTGAAGTTTTTTGAAAAATTTAAGACGCCATATTTAAGTGTCGGCTCGGGGACAATTTTAAAATAAGTACCGGAAGTAATCGATAATCTAATCAAGTAATTTACGTACGTCACGACGAAAATAAACATCTCAATCAGACGTCAGAAGTAAATTAATAAACAACGCTGCTTTTATCACGACGCCTGCGCAAAACACTTGACATGCGAACGCAATTAAGAAAGTATATACATATATATATGCGTATAAGCCTATTTGAAAGAAACCTAGTTAGGAAAAAAAAAACAAACATTGAATGGCAAAGATTGCATGGGTGTGGTCGTTCAATTTATTGTTATATATAGACGGTATATATTCGTACCTAAAAAAATCCTGCCTATCGATTTTCTGTCATCGTAATACGGCTAAGAAAAGAATTTTATTTTCGATCCGGTTTTAATTGTTGTTATGATCTCTTGAGAACATTTCAGAAAAATGTAATTTCAATAAGCTTCAATGCACTTGGATTCAATGAAGGACAATGCCATGGAAACAAATTGTTTTCAACAAAAATACTACAGAAAACGTATCAAATCTTTCCTGTAATTTCGGGAAAATGAGATCAAGTAGGTGAAATAATAAAAGCTATATTGAAATTTGCAGTTTTTAAGGAAATTTGAAATTCAACACAACTAACAAAAAATATGTGAGTAAATAAACCACAAAAGGCGTGAAAATTCAAGCATTTTGCTATATTTGTTCAATTTTCCCACACTATGTTCATTCAATATTGTACTATATTCTACTCCCATTTTTTCCTACTTTACAACCCTATTAAGTTCAAGGTCTCGATCATCTTCGTTTCAAGTTTCTACATTAGAGGTCAGTGCGATTTTCCCATCCAAGAAAAAAAAAGGACAATATAAATTACAGGGTTGTCACAAGGAGGAACAGAAACCAAAAACCAAAACTTGGCTTCAAGATTTATCCCGTTTGATACAGACGTGAAATTCAACGCTCTGATAATTTTCACCGTCATCGTTATTTGCTTGTTGTTACGTCTATTTTGCATCCGTCAAGAAGAAAAAACAAACAAACATTCGCATCGTACAATACGAGCAAATTTTTAACAGCTCAAAATGCGTGTTCTGACGTCACAATTACATTGAAGCTGCTAAAATTACAACGCATTTTTTCCACTTATTGGCTCTGACTGTCAAAGATAGTGGTGTGAATGAATCTTTATGCTCCAGTTATACGACAGAGACCGTTTTTACGTGTTTAAGCAGTTGAAATTTGTAGATTCCAAGATGGCCGACAAACGTTCGAATTTTCAGTCATGTTATTCTAGTTTCTTTCAACTATGCATACAATAGATTTGCAATCCACACAATGATACATATTAAATAGCCGCACTTCAAGGTTGGGGAGCAGATTACAATATCTAAAGCCAGCTTTTAACTAGATATACATATATTGGCGCAACGAGGCGAACAAAGTCGGCCATTTTCGAACGTTTTTCAAATTTGGTACGCCATCTTTAAACAATTTCCGCATTGTTCGCAAAATAATAACACGTAAAACAATCGACAGAATTCATGCCAATATTTTCCCACGAATTGCCATCGTTATCTAATAACACGATAATATAATTACGGAGCCGAAACTTTTCTGCTGGATTTCTCTTATAGCAAGCCTCAAAAAAACGCTACAAACGCCACCAAGCGGCTTGAAAATGAACTTTAACCCATATGAAAACAGCTGAAACCCGTCACCAAACTGCTTGGAAAAACGCCTCTCGTTCCCCTTAAAACTCCATAATAACTGGGAAAACAATGCTGCTTCTTACATTTTTTTCCGAAACAACTTTAGTATAAAAATTTACGCGATTTTAAACATGCAAATAATCTCCTAAGATCGTTAAACAATGATGCGGTTTCTGGAGGAATTTTTACCTTTTTGCGTTGGCAACGAGTTGTCAGTTCGCAACGGCGTCTCGTAATAATCCGAATAGGCAAAGTTTGTTAATTCTGTTCACGTTGAAGAAGCCACGAAAAGTAGGAATGTTATTGCTCACACACGTCTCGCATCGCTAGTTCCTTCTAACTACGAGCAACAAAACCAAGTCACCGGACGCGCACCACGGACGCCGAACTGCAACAACTCGTAGCTAGCCTCAGTGATCTACTCTACTCCTGCTACTCCTACTCGGACGCGCGTTTGGCGCCCGGCGCGCGAGGCTAGGCAAACCGACCAACTGAAACAACGTGCTCATATCGCGCATAGAAAAATCAAACACGAATAGTATAGCCTACACACGAAAAAGGTTTCGCAGACAAAAATATATTGCAAAACACGATGGTTTTTCGGTGGAAATTGTCACATTTATCCTTATTAGAAAAGTATGGCGGGTCAAACGTGATTAAAAATGTTTTACTGAATTTGAACCTTATATGATTATACAATGTTATACAATATTGTGAACTGAGCAATTAAAAATGTCCCCACAAGTGTTCAAATTACATGTTCATAAATATCCAAATGTGTTAAATGGAGTATAATGTTTATCAAGTTAGTAAATTATATTTTGTTGGTTGATAAATCTGCAGCCATAACAAATATCAACTTAATGAAATGCAATTTGGTTAACCAATATATTTATTTGTTAACTCGAAAATAACATTGAATTAAGATTAAACTCTACGCCAAGTTAATTTGTGAACCAAAAGCAGCCAATCGATCACGAAACACGATAATCTAATTAGAGTTTGCGTTTGTGGGCTCAATGTTTAGATGAACTTCGGCCAAAAGAAGGCTTCTTTACACAGCATCTCAGACGGCCCCATAAATGACGTCATAATGTTAGCTTAGGCGACGGAGTTTATCATGCTGCCAAACTTTTCCGTACATTTTGCAAAGAAAGAAGTCGGAAATTTGTAATTTACGATTGCATCGGTCGTCCCCGGTAGTGCAATTTCATGGTAATATCCGGTGAAAAAATGCCAACTTCATTCAAGATTCACAAGGAAGGGAAAAAGGCGATTTATTGCGCCGAGTGAAATCGAGGACCATGACCAGCTAGAGATGGCCAACGTTGCGATATATAATTTCAGAAATGATATTAAACAGAAAAAAAACCCACCACTAAATGCGTTTCCAGCAATTTCCCGCACTTTGTTGACAACTCCCAGTCATATTTTGCCAGCAGGGGCATCATCCGGTTTTTCAGCCATAAAATCGATAAATGGCATAGACATTATTGTCACGATGACGTCATCATATACGTTTCAAAAGTTAGCATTATTTAATTTCAATGTGAACACACCGTGCGAAGTTAAGTAGCCCAATACCTCTTGGATTGGAATAGCCAAAAGTACAGATTAAGAAGGAATAAATTGCTATGTTATGCAATATCTGAGGAAAATTCACAATAAATAGATCAATTATACATTATTAAAGCAACGAGTCTGCCATGAAGGTAATTTAGACGTACTGTGTATGTCAGAATGAAATCATTTCTTTTTACAATAATATGGTGTACTTATTAAAGAAAGGACACTACCAGTAAGTAGGCCTATTTTTAAAACTGGAAATATTTAGCATTTTAAGTTTTGCCAGTGCAATTTAAAATGGCTCTTGCAATTACTTTATAGCAAAACAATGAGGAAGCTACAAGCTCAAATCCTACATGCAAGCGCCATCTTCAGGCAGCTTCTTGAAACTATTTCCAGCACAGTTCACTTGGTCACTTGCAATTTATCGTGACGAATTATCACGTAATTTTCGCCACAATCAGTCAAAAACGTATGCTAAATTTGCAACACTAATTGTATTAGTTAAATCACATTGGCACCATGAGAG
>WWPM01014575.1:0-12579 GCA_023279145.1 Glomeris maerens | reverse complement strand
CCGAGCAAAATCTCTTTTGGACCTGCATGTGAGGAAAAGGTGGATAGGGAGGAAGAAAGAGATGGAGAGAGAGAGAAAGAGCGCGGAAAAAATAAAATGCTCTGAAGAAATGAAAAAGTATCGAGGGAAAAGTAACGTCGCATTGAATACGATTGGTATGTCTTCAAGGATCTAATCAATCACCCAGATTAAGAAATCTTCCAGGACTACACACCGTGTGCAGCACCGCCATCCACCAAATTACTTGGTTCTTGATTAAATTCAATTAAGACCAGCCGCCAAATGAAAAAATTTAAACCCTATACACAACTTATCGTGAAATTTGTAATTGAACGCCATGGGGTTCTATTAGAGGTGGCGTTCAATTACAGTCTTTACGGTATATCGCCCGTGTATTTATTGCCTATGCATTATGTCTAATTCCAGCCAATCAGATTTTTAGTTTATATTTGGGAGCTAAGCAAACAGAAGTTATGAGATTCATAATGCAGGACGTGCACTGATGACGTATAATAAAAAAATATTTACGAGTTAATTTTACTGATGTTCCTGAAGCCGTCTTAAATCGTCATTTACAAGACAACTTCAAATTATATGGCCTTTGGGAAGGAGGAAATGTATATAAGGTGAGCGAGCACATACCTAAAACCAAATCATAAATTGCTAGCCATGCATGCATTTTAACCGATATTGATTTTGAAGTAAAATATTATTGCTACTAGGTGGATAGTCATATTTAACAATCATGCTGAATGCAATTTCTACGTGATCATTGCAAAAATAAATGATGTTTTGCCAGATAATAATATGCAAAAAATGGAAGAATTATATTCGGTATGTGTTTATTTTTTTGTTCTCAGAAGTTTGTAAAACATGACTTCAAAAATATTTCAAATCAGGCAAATCAATAGACCTATGCATGATGTACAGTGAGAAGCCCTTGTTATTCACAGAAATGTTTCAGCACTTGCAAAATTGTTATATTAGATATAAATAAGAGGTGTAAAGACAATATTTAAATAGTGGTGATAAAGTTTTCGGTATAGCATGCCATGCACTATGACATTTCAGTTAGATGTGTTACAAATCAATAGCTGTGTCTTTGCGCTATTTTTAGTGGAACTCTTGTTTAAATCCAATATATGGTGGCATAACCAGCCACACAAGCAACAATATTTATTATATATCTGCTTCAAAGTTCAGCTTGAACAGTCATCATAATTGGGGAGATTTTCGACGTTTCCACGCGTGTGGACGATTGCAATATTTTGCAGAAATAGAACTCATAACATCCGATTCAAAGTTTGAAGAGTACGGTTTCATGTGATGCGGAAGGAATGAGGAAAGCGTTTAGCAACCAAAGTTGGTGAAGTTTATATTGTCATTAAAAATGCACGCAGAAGTTATAGGAGCAATTGTGAGGAGAACGTGTGCGCATGTTCAGTAGCAAGCCGTTATTAATACTGTACAAGACGAAAGAAAAAGAAAGATCAAATAGGAGCCGTTTGTGTTTGTGCAATCGCAGGAGATCTGAGGCATGTGTCAACAATCGCTACCAATTATATCAATGGGAATGACAATCCCTAATTAAGGTCTTCCATGTTGACTATGAAGAAAGGAGCATGCAGCAATTTGTAACAATGGCGAATCTTCTCAGCTCTTATTATAAACTATACACAGACCTGTAATCACACTATAGTGCAATCCGCGTTCATTAATTATTATTAATGTATATATGTACATGCAGCAGGTGCATAGCATGTCTTCTTTCAATCTCATACTCGTTTATATTTACATATACAGCACATACGCATTTCTACGCCATCTGTGATATTAGTGGTTAAATTATATATTTTTAAGTGTAGGATTGCTTTAACATACGCCAGCTGCAAGATTTACTTTATGTTTTTTTTCAAATTTGTCAGCATCTCTCCATTCAGAACTTGTTATACAGGGTTGTGTGTATGATATATGTTGTATATGGAAAAGTAAATGGTACATGGGGCCAGAGTCGGCCAAATGTTATTAAAACTTTTAAAGATGCGCACTTCATTCAATCATTTTAAAAACGTAATATTTATGCATGAGATTGCTTGCAACAATCTTATCTTGACAGCAATAAATATTGTATATCCTACTTTGAATTATCAAACAGAATGCTGTAACTACGACCAAGGTTATACGGAGTGAGAATGGGTGTGCCTAGTCCTATTTCGAGGTTTGGGAAGTGCGTTTAAGGGGAAACTCCAATGAAGTTGCTTCTAAAACACGTATACGTGCCAAAGTGCAGCTACAATTTGAAATTTCCTATCAATGGTCAGCTGAAACACGTGCTTGGCACATTTCCCAAACCCCAGTAATTACCCATTAATTAGTTCCACTTCCCGTACAATAGACCTACTCCTCTCCCAACCCGTAACTTTGGTCGCAGTTACAGCACCAGAGGTAGGCTTCGTTGCATGACATATGTATTATGCTCATGCACGTAAATTAGCAACTGTGTGATATCGCGAATCTTGTCATAAATTCGTAATTTTGTTTATATGAAAAATGAGAGAATAATTTATCAGCGTATAGCTTCAGGAAAAGTTGGTGCCCATGCACGTAGAGCGTTTAACTTCGCTCAATTATACACTTCATTATTGATTTTGGCTGAATGCTTAATTTCCAGTTGTATCTATAGCATGTGTGTGTTATTTTCCTTCTGCATGGAAGAATATATGCATGTACATAGAAAGGTCCTCCTTATAAAATATATCCATGTTACTTTCTCAGCGTGTGCAAAATTCAGGAGCATATAAATATTTTGTATAGAATGTAGTGGAAGAGATTTTTCAAGCAATTGATCGTCAAATGTCAACATATAATTAATGCATAGCCTCCAGGCGAATGTGTTTTAAAGTACTAATATGAATTCTGATGTTATCTTTGAACTTGGTAATGCAATTGCCGAAGGTGCATTTGAATCACAAATGGAGTAGTTGTTGCTTAATTGATATTATTTATTGTTTCTTATAACTAACAAGAATATAGACCTAAAATATTATACAGGAATGGTGAATTAAATTCGTGGTACAGTAATCATTTCCATTGCTTTGAGCTTAATGAACACTTAGTTTTCATCAAGCGTGGATTGCTGAGCAAAAAAAAAATAAACAAGAGGAGAAAACCGCAAATTCTCATTGAAAACTTTATTCATATAATGGCCGATATTAATAAAGCTGCCTATCATTTGAAAACGAAAGATTAACGCTCGGTTGCGTTGATTAGGAGTGATGCATGAAAATTAGCGAAGCGTAGAATTAAAACGTTATTTCACAAAGAAACAATCGCTCAGCACAAAAATCTTTTCATGTTAAATTGCGTACAACAAACTCGCTCACCAATTAAAACTGGCAACAGATAAATTGTTCAGTCATTCGTGCTCTAGACGAAGTCATAATCAAAGAGCTCCACGAAGTAATAATGGATCCACTTTGGACCAAGCAATTGAATCCTTATTTGGATCAGTCCAATGGATTCAATTTAAAGGTCATCATTTTCAATTCAATCCTATATACGTACTTATCAGGAAGCCACTGTATAATAAATTCTTATTTTCATATTCATGTCTGTATAAAATTACTCTGGACAATGAGTGTAGGTACAGACCAAGTTAATTAAAATCACACTTTGCCTGAAATAAAGCCAGCCATTTATTGGAAAAAAATATCCTTTCTTTCAGGGAATCAAATGGTGTTTCCGAATATGTAACTCATACATAGGACCTAACCTCCATCTCCTAGTTGGGAAGTACTATCTGCTGAATGAATGGTAAGTATGTACATATAATTGTTCTAATTAACTATTTTGCACAAACGGCGGAAGAGAGTTGAATAGGGCTACAAATTTAGTTTGTTAACGTAGTTCATAATTCCAATTAGTAAATTCTTCTTCTCATTTGCTAAGACACTTCACATGCATGGGTCTAAATGCAAACCCCGACCACTTATACTGTAAAGGTAATTCTAATGAAAGGTTGGACTGAAATTGGCTATAATACTACGCACATATATGCAGATTCCGCCTGAAACAGGGTATGCTCATTCTGCCTTTGCCATGTGAATGTGGCTGTAAGATTTGGATTGTATTCATTAAATATTTCATTATATACGGAAAATGTTGCAAAATAATACTATATCCCCTTCACATGGCTAGAGTTTCTTTTCTGTTTGCAAATTCTTCGTCACAAGACATCTTATACATATTTGCATATGGTATACGGAATAAAAATGTAGGTTATATACTGTAGGATGCACTTGGATAACAACAAAGTGCACGAGATGATGCTTTCAAGATTTCAAAACCTTCTTATACGTATAAGTAAACGCAACGTCAGTTTCCACTTTTGTTCGTGGATTTTAAACTTCTTTCCAGAATATGTTTGCAGGGCCTAATACTGCATTTATCCCCTGTTTTTTTGTTGGTTACGGAAAAGTCGATTCTCTTGGGAAACTATATACATGCAGTTCAAGTACGTATAGAATGGAAAAAATGTCCACATCCGAATTTCAGTTTTGTTTGCGGAATAACCCGCAATGCATGGAAAACTGGCTTATAAAACTTTCTATATAAAATAATTTCAAAGCTAACGTTTAGCCCGAAGCAAGATGACTTTTCTCCATATATCTATGAGCTCTATCTATGTACAGGTTTCTAAACCTACCTACTACGTAATATAAAAAAATTTAAGGTAGATATGTAAAGATAAACTTGTTATATTTGGACAAAAATTCATTCAGATCGACCTACACTGTATACGCATACAATGCAAATATTTATTTCCAGTTTTTCCTGTAATTTTGTAAAATTTCACAAGTTGGACAAAAAAACAAGGTTGGATTTCTTGCCATGGGTATTACGATGTTTATTAAAAGAAAGCTTAAAGAGATATATATATATATATGTGTGTGTGTGTGTGCACTTTCATCGGAGTCGAGTGCCTACAAGGGGCTTTTGGGCTCATCCACCAGGGTGTCTGGTACATATGTGAATGCAGCGAAGGAAATTGCTGCCAAAAACAACCTTAAGAAACAAAGAAGACTCCCACTTTGATCTAGTTTCATCCGCTTATACACTGTATATGCTGCGCTCTATTGCACTCCAGGATAAAGTACATCCTTGTTTCCAGTATATGTTCCAATATCTTACGCAGTGCGTGCACACAGAGTGAAGTGAGATTCTGCTTTAAATCAGGGCATGTTGATAAGAGAACTATGAATTCAATTCGATGTACATTGTGTCCGCCATTTTAGGCGTACTTTAACAGTTGCAGGGTTAGGATCAACATTCTGTTCTTCACTGCATGCTGCTTATAACTAGAGTGCGGATTTTACGTGCAAGCACTTATTTTTTTGCTGAACATCTTGTGATCAGGAATCTTACAGAAAAGCGTTTTAATTTAATTTGGAAAAATTTGGACATCATTTTTGTGTACGTTTTTGTATGTTTTTTGGGCTAATTTTGGCACGTAAAGTTGCGCACAAAATGCACGTAAAATCCGCTCTCTACTTATAACCTACTAGTATTCGCAATGGTGTTTAGTTTGGAAGACAGGATTTTAATTAAAAATTTACACGAAGCCAAACGTTATGGTGCACAGAAACTGGTACAAGAATTTCCACAAAAAAAGTTGGAGACTTTGCATGTAGCGTCAGCAAGCTTCTTAAATTAAATAGCTGATAATATTATTGCATGACTCAAAGGTTTATTAATAAAGTACACAACACTTGCTGTAATTTTGTACTATATTAATGAACTTGTTCTGCAAGGCAATCCAAAATTATTTAGAAAGGGTTGAATAAAATCATCGTATTGCAAGATTTTTGAACAGTGAATATGACACCACGCAGTGGGCGTGTTGATTAATCTGAAATTTTGTACTGAGGTACGTGTCAAATATACTCAGGTATATTGCTTCCAAATTTCGCAAAGTTAATAAATAAAAGTGTGACCTTTTTTTGGTACATAGTGTTTGTCTCTCCAGCACAATTGGATCATTTGAAAACTCTGTCAAAGAAAAAATTCTGATGCAATTATAAGGATCCATCACACTATTTATGACGTGTTTCACAATCCATTCTCAACATATTTTCATAGTATAGTTCATCACAAGCATAATTGTTCGCCATAGGGATGCGAATTGATCAGTCTTTCGTGCTTTACAAAATTATTAGAACCAACTCCAAATTTAATTCAACATTTCTGCTGAACTTGCATGCACCCTTGGCAGCTTTCTTCCTGACATCTTAACCTTGGTTTATGCATTTCGGCATTAGAAACTCATTTCCATATAAATTCCAACTTGAAAATTCATAGCACTTATACAACTGCATGTTAAGTTATTTCTCTATATTAAACACGTGAACGTGTCAGCAATATTTAATCGCATTTCTCCATAAACCACGATTTTGGGCGAGCTGTTTACCATTAATTGACTTCATTTGCTATCGGACATTGATTGAATCACCTTTCAAAGCAATCAGCTTTCTTCTATCCTGTGGTTTCGGATGCCACTTTCAGACTGACCGAACAATAAGCTTTTACGTGTTGGCAGCTAGGATTTGAATTAATTACGGTAATTGAATAACGTTCATGCCAGTATTCCTAATATGCTGCCTTTCTTGGCAAAGGGCGTGCAAGTGCACCTGCATGCACATCAAAATGGACCAACTCAATAGTGTATTTACTCTTCTAGTTGTACCAGGTGGAATGGCTGCTTGGTAAATCCACTTTGATTTCCTACAAAGCAGTGTATCACACTTGAGTTGAATATTACATCTGAAGTCAAACAAATACCCAAATAAGAAGCATATCTGTTGCTCTGCAATAGTTGTCTCAAAGTATTTTACAATATATGTGATAGCTGTTAGTTCAGTTCATGTAAAATAGCATGTCTTACTTGAACACCACCTCAATTTCACTATAAAGAAGCAGATGTTCAGTAAATATAGCACTATAAAAGCCAGTGGGAGGCGGAAATATTGCTCTAAGGGGTTGTCTATAAAACATTTATCTACTCGTGCCGTTTGCTCCTCTCCTTTCCTTTCCAAAAGCTTCTCTTCCAGGTCGATCACTTCAATTTTGTATTTTCCAATAAAAAAAATACGTTTCATTTTTCTGATGTTAAAATTCCAGTTGCTTATTGCTGTTGTCTACGATTGGGAATTCATGTATAACAACGGTATATTTTGCAGTATTTCAGTGTATACATAGCTGCACTCAGAAAAGAATAGGAAAAGGGAGATGGAAGTTGACAATGTTAATGTTCCTTTTGTGTCTCCGTGTACGATATTATTGATCGGAACTTATCAGAGGTTCATCCTGTACACGCCAAAGTTTGTGGGGGAAAAAATCCTGTGAACGTTGCCATGGCAACCAGTGTCTGGCAAGCATCACTGGCCAAGCCACTCAAAGGCCTACCATGCATGCACCTGTGGATGCTGGTGCGGTATCTTAATGAATTGCTTCAACATTGGCTCATTAGCATCTCGACGGTAACTGAAACGGTACACTGCAGTAGTGTAAATATTATTACACAATTGTGCTATATGGACGAGGAGAGGGGTTATTCAAAAGTTAGATGACTGACCAATGGCGAGGTAGATGGGTCAACAGTATTTTCCTACTGATAACTTCACTCACTATAAGCTGATTGCCTAAAACAGGAAACTTTCTGCTCTAATTATACTGTTTATCTATACGCAATAAAACGTTGTATGATTTTTGAATAAGGTGTGGCCGAAACCATGCAAGGAACACTTAGTACTTTCTCTGAGTATTGCAGGTTAATTACGCAAACTTTGTGAATTAAAAGGCGCCAGCCAATAGGAATTGGCTGAGGAACTTTTTTTTGTGCACTCTGTATTCAATACAGTGAAAGAAATATATAAATTATTAATAAATTTCTCTCCTTACCTGGTCCTTGTTTGGTCCACAAGGTCAGATGTCAATTTGCTACTGGGATGTCGACTGTGTGGGTTACCGTAAACATTGGATGCAAGATCTTTGTAAATAGCGTCCATCTGACTCTTTGAGTATTGAGTTGCCCCTGCATGGTCCAAGTATACAGTGCCTGGGAAAAGAAAACACAATGTCTTTGGTAAATGAACTGTCTTATATATATATACCCTACCTACCCTACTGCACATGAGTAAATATACTACACAAATGCCCTATGAATGTAAACAGTATATACAGGGTGTGCCGTTTAAAGAGATACAAGCCAATTGCAGGATGAATATGAGGTATTGAGTGGATAATGCAAGTGCACCTTAGGTAACACAGATGGTCAAAGGTACCAATCAAGGTAATTTACAGTTCAACTTTGCTATTCCATATTATATCAGTCTGATAATTGAAAAGAAGTGAGCTGATGTGGTATTTTTTCATCTCACAGATTTCTGAGTTGTTATTACTGCTACCGAAATTTTCCGATAAGTTTGTTAGCATATGTGCATAAAACGGATCTGGATGCTGGCATTCGTTTTATTCACAGGTTTCTTGTATCCGATTAAAGTTATTTAAAGAGAGTTATTTACAGTATAGTGTAGTTGGGAAAATTTAATTTTAACGTAGAACATTGATCAATTATTTATGAAGAATTAATAGACTGCGCAAAATTGTACACAAATTTAAATGTTAAATTCAATTATATGTTTGTACACGTTGAATAGTAATGCCGTAGAGTATTCAACAAATCGATTCAAGTTATTACCTGTACATGAATGGTATAGTACTATATACATAGATATAAAACAGTTGAAAATAGGATAGTAGAATATTTCCCGTGGTGTTATGAGTGGAGAAAATCAATCAGCTTCAAATGAGGCATCTTCTATTTGCATCATTAAGCGCACTTTCTCCAAAGACCTCTCTCGATCAATCATGAGCTTTTCAGTCTCCAACCGCATTCCCATGTGCCACCTTTTGGCCCAAAAGTTGATCTTACAAAATTGGAAATGGGACTATGCATACTGTATGTAATTTATTTAGGTGCATATAACTGCACATGCATGCAACTAGAGGCGAACAAGGCATATGGTGAAAGGCAATATTCATTCAACCGAAACGATATTTTCGATATTAATGCTATATACCAATGGATCATAAACTGCAAAAGCAGCAATTTCAGTGATTAAAAAAATGTGAAGGTTCTAAATTTTGGTTTATATATATATACCCTGTTTTTCAATACAATATTCTGTACATGCAGCATGTGTGGACATCGTTGGATCCCTCACAGCATGCATGCTTGCTTTTTAGAGTATGCTTTCGTGTCCACTGTATACGTTTATTCATAAATATTTCAATCTTTAGCCAGGGGTTAATATAAAGATTGGTTTAAAATTGTGTAATATATGGAATTTATTATGAAAATGCTAGCTGTGTTTTGTAAAAACCATTTCTGATCAATTTTACTTATTGGAATTTTTTTAATTTATAAATAAACCAGTTTCTATATTTGCCCATTTCGATAAATTCATCTGCGTATAAAAAAACATTGTCCATTTGGACTAATTATTATAATATTTGTTACTCTTCATCGCATATGTGAACATTTTCGATCCTGAAAGAACTGTATGAATATGATAGGTTTTTATTCGTATAATACGTTTCAGCATGACAACTTTAATTATTTTCGCCCATCCAGTAATGTACAAAGCCATTGTGCATTGCTTTATAAAGAGGAATAGCTATCGTGCTTATATCGTGTTATTCGTATCATTGAATCTTTATTACATGCAAAGTTTTCTTCTGCATGCATGCTTTCCAATTGATTTTGTTACGTCAGAGTCTGCATGCATTCACATATCACATAGTATGGTATACTATATCCCTTGCCTTGTTCCGACTACAACTTTGTCATTTCTTTCTTGGCTTGATTTTATTCTTTTGGCTTCTGCATGACGTCTACAATGGATGTCGGGGAATGTGCATGAGTTGGCCACTGGCCATTTTCGCAAGAAAATAACGATCCATCGAGTTCAAAAACTTCGAAGGGACTTTATAATATGCTGAATAATGCGGGTCTTTACGTGTCACTTTTTATTTTCCATTTTCTTTGGCATTTCATATATTGACCTGTACGGATGATGTCACTATATCATGCAAGACATGGCACAATATGAAAACAGGGATGACTGATTGAAAACGATATATAGCCTACAGTTTATGACTATATTATATTATTATAGTCTGCAGTTTATAGCTCGTAAATGACACAGTATAATACGGAGTCAGTTAATATATGTATACGAAGATATAGTTGTATAGCCACTGCAACTACATAGCATAATTTGATATAATTTTAAGTTAAATAATACATATATATAAATAATTATATGCACGTGTATATTTTGGAAGGTGACAATGGATTTCTTTGAATCATTTCTGTAAGTTTAATTTATATAGTTGCATCTTCAAATTGTGTGAGTGACTGCATGTTCACCATTAAAAAAAACTTATGCCTATTTTAAAATACCTGCCAATCAATGATTAGTTTTTCCGCTATTATTACTTAAGTATAACCTATACTTCCATGCCCATTGAATATTTCTGCCCATTAAAGTATTAATAAGCAGATTCATTAGTCATATTTTAGCTATAATTACAAAGTGCAGGAAAACTTTGTGGTTAAGTTATAAGGAAGGGATCTCGTTGTAAGATTAGTTGAGGGGAAAAAATGCATATATATACCAGTTAGAAGAGATAGTGTAGGAGTTTGTTGGCAAGCTAGTATACGACAAGGCAAATGGGCCATAACAACATTAATATGATAACTCATGTCTGGAGCAGCATATTACTACTACTTTTTGATGTACGTCGTCTCCGCAAATTGCCACTTTGAAAAGCATTACACTGACGTGTGCTGGGAAACTTGGCTGATAATGTGTATATGGAAACTCCCATGGTGCAAAGTTACATGCATACATTGAAGAGTGAGTAATTTCGCTGGTACGTGGTAAATGGCTAAAGTTGCACTTATGAAAAGAGAATTATTCCTGTTTGCGTGCGACACGATTGCTTCTTGCTATATTGCATGCAGAAATCAAGAAATCTGTGTATACGTGCATGTGTCTGCCAAGTACACATGCCCTGCATATTTTGTACGTATATGATCTCTAAACCATTCTTGCATTTAATTAACGTATAATTCACGAGTGTACACTGTTATGAAATCTAGTGATTTGATTCAGCGATACTTTCAATGCTTTCAGATATTATAACATAATAGGTAAATATCATACAAGTTATCATTCATTATTAAATTACACTTTCCAAAAATTACAGAAAACTGATCGATGTAAAGGTATTGCACATGCACACACTGTCCAGTTTAATCAGAGCTGATAAATGCGGTATATATTGTCTAAAAATGCATTAAAGACCTTCAACCTTTCAAATAAATTTCAGTTCTAAAACTTTCCGACAAACATTTTATGCATGTGACCTTACTTAAATATTGTATACTCACAAGTGTCGTCATTTTAATATTATTATTAAATTGAAGTGCGTATCATAAGACGGGGGATATTAATATTTCAAGTGTTAAATTCCTTGATGGTTGATAACTGTTTTATTCAATTCCCTACAAATTTGTTTTTGCATTTTCAAGATATCCGTTCAAATGTTGGAAAACAAGGGAGCTTGAAAGCAATGTCAAAGGCCAAATTTATTGCCAGAATTGAAATTACCCACATTTGATTTCCTATACTATATGCAGTAAAGCTGTTATTCATTGAAATGCGTATTATTTTCACCCAGTATTTGGTGTCGTATATCAGCTACAAATTCCAAAGTTCCGAGTTATTTTCCTTTAGGTCACACACATGTTATGTTCAAATTTATCAAATGACAAGTTTATTAATGGTGTAATGTCAAACACAAATATTGCAATGCAATATTCGTGAAATCCTGTGGCTGCAACTTGTTGATGCAACTTCATTGCATGGCACTAATTTTTGTCTGAATTGAAGAGAGCAATTAAGTTGCAGATTGGCTGTCGGCCAGGAAGGAAGTTTACAACTTAACGAGTTTAATTTTGTAATCATTAAAATAGTAATTCGCGGAACCCGCCAATTTACTAACTGCAAAGATATTTTTGTATGCCATTAATTTTATAAAACAATACAATTTCTGTTATACTTGCATTTTCAGATAACATTGTAGGGCTTAATTGTGAACTTTTTCTGTTGGAATAATTATAGATATTGCAATATCATGCTAGACATTTCTTGCAAAATTATGTTTAGGATCATAGCAGCTGCCAGAATTGTATTTCGTTTTCTTTTTGTTCATTTAAATATTTGGGGTATTGTTTCCACAAGGCTGTTTTGAATGTTTGTTTTATTTAACGTTTCATAAACTACCTGAAGGGAAGGAAATCGATTTTTTGGCAACCTTCGAGCATGATTCAAGATGAAAATTCACGCTGAGTCATCCCTATTCTTTTATAACTTTTTCGTTTATGTATATACGATACTTTATAACCTTGGGATGAAGAAACATTATGATCGTAATGTAAAGTTCAATTTCTGT
>WWPM01014553.1:0-12474 GCA_023279145.1 Glomeris maerens | reverse complement strand
CAATAGCCAACAGCACTCCAGGATACGTAGGCGCAGATCTGATGGCCGTGGTCCGTGAAGCAGCCATGATAGCGGTCAACCGGCAAGTTTACAAGAAAAGAAAATAGATTGGTTATATTTGTCACATAATTGTTAATATTTATGAAACACAAACAGGATATTTGAGAAGTTTCAAACATCTGGGCAGCCAAATAATGGCAGTGATATTCAAAGTTGCAATTCAGAATCAAATGTTGGGGCACAATCAGGATTGGATATTGGTAATATCATGTGTTTAGCTTTTCTTGTTGGTTGGAAATCGGAACAAAATTGTCATGATTATAGTGCTGAAATGGCTTCACAATCAAACTCCACTGACCACTCAACAATTGGAAGATCTGTTCGTTGAGATGCAAGATTTCCAAGTACGGATGTTTAAAAGGAAAATTTTGGGGACTTAATTTCAGAAATGAATGTATTGAATTGGTGACAATTTCAGGATGCTATTAAGATTGTTCAACCCTCATCAAAGCGAGAAGGGTTTGTAACTGTGCCAGATGTAACCTGGAGTGACATCGGTGCATTACACGACATTCGTGAAGAACTACAGCTCTCAATTTTGGTCAAGTTGTTTTGTAATCTCGTTTACTTATATGGAAATCTAAATAGAAATTTCAAAACCGGTTTTTTAAAGCTCCTAGTGTGTTATAAAACAAAGAAACAGTTCAGTTTAGTCTGTGATAACTATTTTTGCAAAGCTAAAATTGACATGTTTTAACAATAAGACTGAAACACTCAATTGAATAATAATATATTATGTGCATTTTTTGCTTTAGGCTCCTGTTCGACATCCGGAGCAGTTTAAGGCTCTTGGATTGGTGAACCCTGCGGGAATTTTACTGTGCGGTCCACCAGGCTGCGGCAAAACTCTACTTGCCAAGGCATTATTACGCATATATCAACGATATATTGTTAAATGTATGGCAACAATGATAAATGGTATTCTTCCTAACAGGCCATTGCAAACGAGTCAGGTGTCAACTTCATTTCGGTTAAAGGGCCTGAGCTACTGAATATGGTTCGATTACTAGTTTGGCGATACTAAAATTACACATTTCTTGAAAACTACCCTACGCTCCTTTATAAATGTCACTTACAGTATCTGGGTGAAAGTGAACGTGCAGTCCGCCAATGCTTTCAGCGAGCTCGCAATTCAGCGCCGTGCGTCATCTTCTTTGACGAACTCGATGCACTTTGTCCGAAACGTACCGATTCGGCGGAGGTAATCGTTTTGCCGCAGGAACCGAAAGATGTAAAAATTTGGAGGAAATGAGAGAAACTTGATGTTATAGGGTGGGACTAGCGCAAGAGTAGTGAACCAATTACTGACGGAGATGGATGGAATGGACATCAGGAGGAGCGTGTTCATCCTCGGAGCCACAAACCGACTGGACATCATCGATCCGGCAGTCTTGCGGCCTGGAAGATTAGATAAAGTGATTTACGTTGGAATCCCTACAGATGTTGACCGATCCGATATTCTTAGCGCACTCACCAAAGTAAATTTCCAAGGATGTCCATTTTGTAATGTGGGAATAATTATTACGAGCTGTTCTTTGCAGGGTGGAACGACACCCGTGTTGGATGATGACATCAGTATAACTAGCATTGCGTATGATGCGAGATGCGCAGGATTTACGTACGTTCCAGTTTTACGTGATGAGTTGAAACGTAAAATTGAAAAGATGTGAAGTTACAAAGATGTTGACTCACTTAATAGGGGCGCAGACATGTCTTCGTTGGTTCGCGAAGCATCCATGGCCGCCCTTAAGGAATGTATTGCAACACCGGATAGAGAAGTCAACACGCGCGTTGGGAAAAGACATTTCGAGACCGCGTTCCACAAAGTCAAGTCATCGGTGTCGGCAAAGGTGTGCGCATGTGTACGTTTATCGACCAGACCAATCAACACTTTTCTAATATGAAACTTCAATTTGTATTGCTAGGATCAAAAAATGTACGAAAGACTGAAAATGGCATGCATGCCAACAGCAATCAACGTTCAATCTGAACCCATGCAAACTGAACCTGAATCGTGACAACTGTAAATTTATGAACAAGTTTGTAAATAAAGACTACGTTGAAAACAATTCCTTGTAATCAATTACGCATGTAATTGATTGAAACCAAAAGTCCAATATCATTTGATGAAAAGTGGTTTCTTAAAGGGATAACAAAATGGCTAATAAGTTTTATATGAACAGAATCTGTGGGGAAAAATATACTTTGAATACATTTTCATTAAATACAGATCTTTTTTAATGACAAAAGTCTGATCATATGAAATAATTGATTAAACAAAATCGATATAGTCAACAAAAATTGTTCACTTAAATACAGAGTAGATTAGAAATGGAATCTAGTTTATCCGGTTGTTAGATTGAAGTACTTTTCATCAATGCATATTGGCACTTTTGTAAAATCAAAAACAATAACTGTTGACCGATCGCACATGCATAAAGGATTTGTATCAAACAAACTAAACGTTGGGTAATTAGCTATACAACCCAATCAAAATTGTACAACATCCTAATATTTCTCTTTCCTTTCAAAACCCACCTACAATTAAGGCATGGTGTGTGCATGTCAAACAAACTCAAAATATTTCAAACTACACAATCTGCCGCTCAGTCGAGAAACAGTACACGACTGACATTGGGAAAAGGGATAAAAACCGATGGCAATAATGAACGTTTTGAGCTCGTTTGAAGGACAAACCTTGCTTTAATTTCAGTTGAAGACCTAAGTGGGGTGGGGATTAGAATAGATTCTAAAATTTGGGGATTTCACAGATAGCTTGAAACGGACACGTTCGATACAGCGGGTAAACGGTTCATGTTGCACGTTAATCCATATTACCAAATACCCGTAATCAGAGTGGCCCAATCTCCAAACCAAACAATATATAATTATAGTTATTGAAGTGTCACTACACTCAATGCGCAGCAAAACTTATTCTCACATTAAAATAAACGTTTACCATATAGTATAGTAGAAAATATATTGCTGCGACAAATAATTAATTTAATTTTTTTAAAAATGCTCCTAACTGAGGTTCTCCCAACTTTTTGAATAAAAATCAAAATACAAATTACATGTAGTTTGTACAAATTTGGTTTACAACATATACCAATCTATGCAAAAAACGGTGGGCACCTTTTTCATTAGCACATGTTGTTTTGGGTACTAGAAAATCTACGCAGATTTCAATTGATTATTTCCTTTAAGTCGCCAATTACTGGTAACCTATAAAATGGGGCCATTGGAATAAAGGCAACTCACGTGATTGGAAAAAAAAGGTTATCGTATCCCGGTATATAATTACTTGTGCAATGCAATTGCACACTTTTTTCGTGTACTAGGCAAATGCCACCGTGTCCAGAAAAGAAGAATTTTCAAGTCACGTATTGGGCTGCCGGTTACCACCAAGTATTCTCTAAGCAATTTTTAGTTTTGTTTACGGTATGTACACAAGCAACGTTTTCAGCAACATTTTGGAACACCAACCGAATCTGATGGCGCGTCTGCAGAAGCAAACAGAAGGTAATTCAGAGGGTCAAGCAGCAAATGGGGCTGGTCTGAATTGGGAATGGAGCCAGAACCAGAACCAGACGATGACGATGATGTCGAACATAAGCTTGCACCTTCCAACAGCCAAACAATCCAAATGTCAGTTCAAAATAAGGCCAATCAATTTATAATGACTCGTTTCCACGCACTCTTCTTTAGGTTATTGTAGTGTTCCGCGGGGCCCCAAATTCGTACGGTACCGTCGTCCGATGCGCTAGCCAGCATCTGCGGGTATAGCGGGTTCCAACTGACGCAATTCACAGTTCGCGTATGTCCCACAAGCTCGGCTATTGGCAATTCGCGCCGCACGTGCCAGATGTACACTTTATTGTCTGCAATCGAATCAATACATTAATACGATACTTTAGTACAGTAGAGGGCCTTAAATTTGGAGAAAATTAACACCTCAATTATCAGTTTAGGGAAGTTAACAGTTAAAGCATCACTATAAATCAAATGGAAGACATAAGTTGAAGTAAAAATACAATTTCTTGTCACATTTGATTAACAAAAACGTAAAGGCCAATGCGCTTGTATAAATATTGCATTACAAAATAAGCTTTGTCTTTGTAAAGAATTTTGTTTATCGAAACTAGTTTACGCTCACTCCCAGCGTTGTTACTTCGTAGTATTTATCAAGGAAAGCCTCACGTCACGTTTCAATGACACACCCTGTCGTTAAGATACAAAGGAAGCGATTTGACAAACAATCACCTTCGCTACCACTGGCAATGAAGTCTTGATTTACACCCCCGAAACATGAATGAATCGTGAAGAAACCCTGTGTGACTCCTTGAAACTTGCGAACTAGGCACCGATCTTGCAAATCCCACAAATGGGCACCCTGCACATGTATTAGAATATATTATAACACCTGATGCACTTTGACGTAACAAATGCCACCCACAGAATTCCAGGAACAAATTCATATATTATGAAAACAAAGAAATTTTCATTTGAATACATGTATGTAGTATTAAATACATTCGAAATATACAGCGAAAATTACCTGAGTGGCAACATTTAACAGCGCCCACCTCCCTGTGTCATTACAAGTGAAAGACATGATGGCATGATCCTCTTGAATACTAGAAAAAAACAACTCCCTGAAGCAAATTCCAAAAGATGTATCAAAGAAAACAATTGGCTTACATATTGAAGTCGTTGAGTTCTTCAAATATATATCCACGGATTCTGTGATGAGTGTCGGCAGCCAACACAGTCTTCCCGTCGGATTTGCACCACAGACATTGAACGCGCACACCTTCCCAGGTGTCCAAAATTTGACCATCTAAGTCCTGCAGTGCATGAAAGTAAAAGGCAAATTTTAAGAAAATGGCCACCATTACATGATTTTAAACAAGTCTTCAATATAAAATGGCTGACTTACACATTGATAAAATTGGCCTCTAGTACCACCACTGACAAATTTCTTCCCGTCCTTATGCCAGGAGCAACAAGTTAAACTGTCTTCTGGTGACTGGGTCATTTTCACACGAAGATCACCGGTCTTGTTGAAATCATTTAACAGTTAGTTCATTAGTTTTACGCATGGAATTTGCTAAGTGTAAATGCAGTTAAACCTCAATCGGTCATCACATTCAACCACATGCTTATTCTCTTAAATATTCTAAGTTATTCTGAAACGTGTCGCAAAATTTTGAAATTTGTGGCTTTGGGAGCGATGTTTTGTTGTGGTATAATTGTATTATACAATCAATGTTTAAATTTTAACCTCCACGTTCCAGATCCAAAGTTCTGAGCAATCGTCCGGCCCACACGCGATCAAATACTGATCATCGGGACTCCACGATAGATACGACACTCCGTACGAGTGGCCTTCCAGGGTCCGCCTACATCGCAGTTCCAGGGTATCCTGCACAGGTATTCCATTCTTGCGTTACAATTTCGCACCCGATACAACTTGACCGCGAAACCATTGATGTTGTACAATTGTACACCATTACCAGAGCTACACTTAGTTCATGCCGTTGAAAAAAGTATGCCAGCCTTAGGTACGCAATGGTAAAATATCAAAGGTTTCCAACGCAATTTGTATTTGAATGTCAATGCATACAGGGTTTACATCCCAGATTATAACAGTCGTATCCTTGGACCCGGTTGCCAGCTTGGTGCCATCATTCGAGAACTTACAGAACCAAACTTCATCACAGTGATCGTTGAGAATCTGCACGGTCTCGCACGGGAATTGGTCCCTGAAACAACACCCATATACATCAGTACGATTTCGCGAATTGGCTGCTTATATTTCTCGCATACCTGCTACACGCATGATCCATGAGCAGAGATATATTTTCCAGATCATCATCGCTCTTTGCATTATGATACAAACAGCGACCTTTCTGGAGCTCTACCGCCTGGCTGAGCAGAGTCTGAAGTCTTCGTGGCGGTAGCATTACGGTCGGGGGCAGGAATATTTGCAATTTTTCCATCAGTTTCTGTCGCGAAACCTTGCCTTTGCCTTCCCACTGCGCGGTTACGCGAAGGTCATCGCAATTACCGCACATCATGTACCTGAGACAGCGTGAAATGAATCGATGTGAACTTAAACGCCACCGCACCAAAAATCACAGCGCAGTGGAACAAATGCTCGATAATTACCCGGTGAGTTCGTGCACCCGTTTGGTATTATACTTTAACGGTGTTAATTCATGTCTCAATACATGAAGCGCGTCCATCGGCCTGCCGTCTTCCAAATGCTCGAGGTACTTTTGTTCCAAGAGAAGGAACTTCATCTTCTGCAAATCATTTCCAACCAACTTCAGCACGTAGAAAAGTGTAATTTGTACCAGACTAGACGTGAATACTTTACTTCAAGTGTCTGCGGAGTGCCCAGCATTGGCTTCAGCTCGTTTAAATCCGAGTCGGCCTACACAAATTGCAACATGAATGAGGGAAGAGGATGGTCAGGGAGACTTCCTTGGATAAAACCATTACCAAGGCCCACTCGCCATCCAATACGTGAGCCTGGAATTTGGCAGCCGAAGGATGGTCCAACCCGCAACCAGATTCTTGAATCAGTTCTTTAGCGGTGTTACTGTAAATATGTATGAAGTAAATTACACAATTATTCAAACAGAATATCACAAAGTGGAACAAAACATAGGAATTCCTTCCAAATTGATTGCGAATTATTTTTTTAATTTCCTGCACGTGCAATTATATTCAAACTTCATTTAGAGGTGGTAATTTAATACATAGCCTTGTAACTACAGATATTTCACCAATTCCCACGCATTTACAGTCAAAAAACTATTTCAATTTCTTACAAAAATTATATATAAATGTTATTGTAGTATATATTTCAGGAGATTAATGGCGGCCATTAAACCAGTCAGTGCACATTTCGGCTTAATTAGCTGCTAGTTTTTAACGATACTTTATATCGTAATATGCAGTAATTAGTCGACGCATGATGAACTTTATTATTATAGTTTAACGTTTTGAAATTAACGACTGAATATAGCTCCAGAATAACTTTAAAAAATATGCAGTGGGCATCTACGTATACACATTACAACCGCCATTTTCCCTCAAATGACAATAAATCTCTCCAAGACGTTTGTATCAGGCTCAAGTTATAGCACTGCTGGAGGTCACCGTAACATTTCTCGTAATTATTTATCGACTTCACAAAGAACGATGATTTGTTGAAAGCCTTGCGTCACGTATTATTACAATTGGCGGCGCTATACCGGCGGCGTCACGACGTCACTTATTTTTAATAATGCACATTCACGCTATCGCATTACGGCGCTCCACCAAACGACTTAACGAAGGCCTCAACTCCGGAACTCGTCATTGAAGTTGAACCAAACCAAACTTTTTCCTGATTTTCTAAATCCGTTCATCCTCCTATATTTAAACATCCATTTCGTTTTTTTGGTCGCATGCCTAAACAGTACACAAAAACAGCTGTCATAACCAGATAAAAAAATAAAACAAAACCACAAAATTGCAAAATATATAGACGATTATAAATCCACAAATTACAAACGCAAACAAAAGCAATGAATCTCTCTGCTTTCCAAATCGATCAGTGATGCGATGGCTCAAAAGTTCCGATTTAGAACTTTTGAAAACAAGTCGTTATTTAAAAAAAAACGGAACAGAGGTTAGATTTTCGGGGGCTCAAGGGAGTTTCAGCTCGTATTATTACCGATGGGGTAAAATGATCGGATCCAAGTCCTACCTGAGGCCGACTTCCCTGAGATATTGGCCGATGAGTCGCACAATATCCTGGTCGCTTCTAGCCTTGAATTTAAAAGCTTGGTCATCTTTGGTGGCTCCATTCTGAAAGCCGTTCGATTCGTTTTCTTTGTGTTGCTGCGCAGGTTGCGCACAACCATTTGTGGCCTGCATGGCGAGCGACCCCAACAGCGACAGCGACGCTGCCGCTGGCGTTGAAGCTGACGCCGTGCCCGACGACGACGACGACACGCGCTGCTTCTTTCGCGGTGGCGGAGAAACTCCACCGTCGTCCGAATCGCCACTCGAGGCCAGGCTTGCTGACAGATTGCCGTGGTAGTTATTTCCAGTACGCAGTTGCCAGTCCGTCCGACTTTCCACTACAGTGCGGCCATCAACGTTTGTCCTTCTATTCGCTTGCAAGCGACGCTCTGGCTATGCGCGAATTCTCTCTCGATCGCTCGTTCGTTCGATCCAATATCGAAATCGAACCGAACCGAACCGCTTGCGGCGATTCGATCGTTCGCTCCGCTCCTTCTTCTCCCTATCAACGTTCCGTGCACATCATGTTCAACGTGAAAAGATTAGCGGATTGCAACCATCGATCCAACTATTGCAAGGAGCAGTCGTCAAACTCGACCTGACTCGGGTCACAGCTGACGCATCGATTCCGGTTTCTGATTTCGCCGCTATTGTCCGCGTGAAGCGCTGCTGTCGTGAGGGCTGGGGAGGGTTAATGCAGCGAGGCTCCGCCCCCGATCAAATGAAATAAAAACTATTTGAACAAATTTCGTCTTTTTAAATTCGCTGAAACGGATATGCATAAGATCGTGTAAATATACAGTATATTCAGGTGGAATTAAATGTTTCTTGCGCATTTTTGCATTAAGGTGCTCAACGTCGCAGTAGTTTTCGAATAAAAACACTTGCATTACGAAAGTTTAGGGGTGTGGTTTACGGGGACAGTGAGAGGCGTGGCCTGTCTGCATGGCAAATTGTCAAAAAAATACATATTTCTTATATCCCTGGCACAAGACATTTCGTAAAAACATAAAATAAAAAACATGTTACAAATAATATTTTAACGAAACATATTACCAAGTCTGTACAATGAAATTTTGATTTCAGTATAAACTACAGACACACTTGTAAAAAGTGAATCTGGCAACACATATACGATGGCTTTCACGTTTGCGGCTTTTGCGTACATCGTCTCCCTCATTTTGGACGCATTTTTAATATTTTTCGCTATATTTCACGTAATGTCTGTCCGAAATTAAGGTCTATGAATATTCGGACGTTAAATGAATACCGCTTTTTCTCTCCCATCCTTACAGATTATTGCATTCGATGAATTGAAGACAGATTACAAGAACCCCATTGATCAATGCAATAGTTTAAATCCTGTATGTTGTTGCATAACATTTTCTTACATATTTGTTGGTTAAAAACTAACCGGTGTTTTCTTTCTCTATCGACGTTCCACCAGTTGGTGTTACCAGAATACTTCTTGCACTTAGTTTTCAATGTACTTTTCACCTTTGCTGGAGAATGGTTCACATTGTTCCTCAATGTGCCACTCATTGCTTATCACATCCATAGGCAAACTATTTTTGCTTGAAAAAAATCCACAGATTAATATAGGAAGCCTTGCCTTGGAAACTGATCTTATATGAATACCTAAACAAAAATTTAACAGTCGGTACAGTAAATTAAAAATGGATTATGCCCAGAAAAATATTAATATTTACCTACCAGCTATAACGTGTTTCAGAATTACACCATCCAATTGCATACAAATGTGCATTATTCTTTAGGTCAACTTTAGCTAATTGTTTACATGTCGAGACTCGTGTTGATCAGTTTTCTGGGCACGCTATCAATTTGACAAATTCTGTATTTCATTGATGGGGTTAAATCTTGGTTAAATGTAGGTACAGCAAAAGACCAGTTATGAGTGTACCTGGCCTCTATGACCCAACTACAATCATGAATGCTGATCAATTGGCCAAGGCGCAACGCGAAGGCTGGATTAAACTGGCATTTTATTTAATCTCATTTTTCTACTACTTATATGGGCAAGTTAACATTGAACATACAAACGGTTGTACCATTGACATATGCCATATACCATGTGAAAGACAACTTTTAAGGCAGCACTAAAGTGGTGGGAAAATATGCACCGAACAGTTTAGAAATTTCTCCTGATGAAAATATGTGTTACATAAACCAATATTTGATAGCAATTTGTTGTGCATCTTATGGCATATTTCAGTAATCACATACCAATTTCATTGTATTGATGAATAATTAATTTTTTTTATTAGGATGATCCATTCCCTGATCTCTGCCTAGCCATTGGCCATTGGGTGCACATAATTTTTTGTTACCAAGAATCATTGTGGTCACATGCTTTTATGTACAAATTTTCATCATGACTTGCTAGTCAATTGTAAAGTGGCTGGATATATAGAATGGGCTGAAAGGAACAATACATAATGCACCATTGAAGAATTGAGGACAATTTTTCTCGGTATCACAGTGACTATTACGGTTAATAATAAATTTACACTAAATATAATGTTCTTCCTGTGTTTGACTGCCACACACTAGCTAATTACTGAAATGTTTGTACTGTTTGAGAACGGCAACGTACAAAGTTACCCCGAAATATGATCATGGTGGGTGTAATAACAAAGTGTGAGTTGTACAAGTGCTTTTGTAAATTCTGTTTAAATGCATGTCGCCTCATAGATTTCTCAATAAAATTGCGAAATATCATTTATGAAATTTTTTAAAGGTTTTAATTTTGTACTGAGCCTCTAAATTGCAGTTTAGGACAAGAATTGGTTATAAAATTGCAAAATTTTAACTTGAAATAATGAATAAGCCTACTAATCTTGAAGTTGGTGAATTAGAAAGTAGATTGCAAAGATAGGTTCAACGCAGAACCAACATGGCCAGCACTAGCATTTTCCTAGGATTGTTAGTCAATAATTAACAGCTCTCTAGGGGAAAATGTTTTATATGCCCCTTTCAACGTTGATGACTCGCAATCTGGTAACTTTAATTGCACTAGCAGGTAATGTACTACTACTACATGTCCTATATAACCCTTAACAAGACTGTACAAATTGTGTTTACAAAAGTGAATCATTAGCAATTTTTTGATGTCATTTCTTGGTTTGAATATTGCTATAAAACGGTTATGAATTCCAATCAGTAGTCCTCATCTGAATTTTTCTAATTTTGCTTCTGAAACAATATTGAATCTTACCGCACCTTAATTTAACAAACATATCTATATTATATTTCTTTGCACAATTGGTCGCAAATCTTACCCATGCAATTAAGAAATAATTCAGGACAGAGCCAAAAGTGTGTGAAATGTGTTGCATAATCAGTTTGTTGGTACAAAAATGGTGGCAGATAATGAAGTTTCAGCTAATAAAAACTTTTAAAAACCCAGCTTTCATTGGATCACTGCTCTTTAAATGTTGGGTCCCCATATGTGTACCTGAAACGCGATGTCTCGAGTTTTTCAGTTCTTGCTCATCTTCTCCTCAAGCCATTCCGAGGTTAATTCTTCCAGGTCCCGTATTTCAAACACCTGACATAATGGGAAATAACATTCAGTTCAATTAAACGTATCCTGGCGATTCCAGATGCGAGCATATTTCCCGTTACAAAGTACCTTGGCTACATCCGCTTCCCTGACAATTGCCAACTTTGTTCCAGCATACATCATCTGTAACTCTGGCTGACAATCTGTGCAATACGAATGAAGAAACAGAATTTTAAGAAATATATATGTGTATCATTGAAGAAATAATAGCAATCCACCTCGAGGCGTGATATAAATAAAGAGCAATGGATAAGAAATTCGGCCATCAGAATGTTCCATCTTGTGACTAAAGATGACGTATCGCGGTTGATGACCTGGAAGATTTTCTCTCAGTTCGTCGATGTCCACATTCTGCAACATGACAATTAAATTACTCTTTCATATATTTGCATTTTTCAGCCTAAAATGTATACACATGTACTCTGATTCATCTATTAATGAACCACAGAAATGTAATTGAATTTAAATTAAGTATCAATTAATTTATAAGCAAAAAACACTTCATGAAATGCTGGTGAAAAAGATTTTTTGTTTTATTATATGTATTTATAGTTGTTTATATACCGACATATTTATTAATATATTTCATACTAACATCCAAGATTTCATCCAGGCAAACAATTTGCTTCTCTCTGTCGATTTTCACTGTTAAAAACCACAAATGACTTCTTTTAGTGACATCCAAATAAATTGTGGATGAATTCAAAGATACCCACTTATTAAAGCAGCATTGAATTGATTTTTATTGAAACGAAACTTTCGAATATCGGCTTTCAACTCCTTGGCAATATCGCAAACCATTACATTTTGTGCCTAGAAATAAGTTGAGCAATATTAGACATAGTAATGCAATAAATAAAGGCATTTTACGAGTAACTTCAGGCTCACCATTTCCGATAATCTTCATAGCAAGATTGTTGACCACGGGAATAAACACGAGTCACTAGTGACACGCCCTTTCCGCTCACAAAAAATCAACCAATCATGAAGCGGCAAATCAAATTTGTTCCGATCCGCAACAAATATGCAAA
>WWPM01014530.1:0-19440 GCA_023279145.1 Glomeris maerens | reverse complement strand
AAAAAAAAACAAAACAAAAATTGCATTGCATTGCTTCATATTAGAGGCATTTTAAAAGCAAAAGCAGGCATTTCGTTTCTCGTTCTCGAAGAGGGAAACTGGGATTTTGCGTTTTTTACTTCTTCGCTCGGTCCGGCGTAAACTTACGGCAATCTAACTCATCGGAGGTGTCCGGGCAATCGTGTCGTCCATCGCATCGCAGGTCATTGCTAATACAAGGGCCATTCTCGCAACGGAACTGACCACTCAAGCATGGATGCCAGTCTTGGAATAACATGCAAAAACAGTCGATAAGCAAATACTACGTGAACGGCAGCCAGGGCAAAGCCAGCGGATGGATACGAGGCTCGCGAGGGCAAAGTGTATAGAAGATTTTATTTTAAAGAAGCATGCAAGAAAACGATGGACTATTAAAAAGAAGAGTGACATATAGCAAGCAAGCAGATTAAGGTTTCTTTTTCTTTTTTGGGGGGTTTTGCAGCTCGCGTTGTTACTTACGACACTCGGTTTGCCTCTCATCCGAGTAATCGGTGCAGTCAAACTTGCCATCGCAGAGCAAGGAATAATCAATGCATTCGCCAGAACCGCATTGATACTCATCTTGCTTACAAAGGTCTGCTGCATAAGTGGGCAAAGGGTGAGCAAATATTTCAAGCCAGATTAGTGCACTGGTTACAAAAAAGGACATTGTGAACATGATCGCCGCACGCGCAAGGGGAGCTCAATGTACGATACATTCTCTGTGACAGTTTCGCCAAATCAATATAACACTTAATTATAGTATACTGCAAGGTTTTCTATTATGTCTAGAACGGAGAGTACCTAGAGATGACAAATTCATTGACCAGCATGTAGGAAGTGACATGTGGCGATTCCAAAAACCGCATTTCGGATTATACCCAGCTTGCGCGCGTGCACAACACAATGTTGCATCTTCAATAATAAGCACACGCGTCTGTATTATAGGATGCATTCATTGCAGACCTTTCATTTAAGTGTGAACAATGCCGATATTCGGCACTTTGAATATGATTTAAAGGTGAACTGACAAGCTTTTCTAAGGTACCCTGAAAATTAAACTGAAGAACAATCACCAAAAAATAAAACTACAATTCATTGGAAATTTTTTTAAAAAAATTATTACCCAAGATATTATAAAGTTAAGGTTATGAATTCTGAAGGGGATGACGTCACTCCTTCTTCTATGATGTGTTGCTGTAAAGGAAGGGGAACAAATGCTAGCAGGGGTCAAACTTCTTATCTACGGGAGCGGCCATCTTTAATTGCCGCAGGTGCAGCTGAAAAGGGCTAAAGGGATGGCTGGTCTTCCCTACTTAGCCCTCAAATGACCAGCAAATGACCACATGTTAAAAGTATAGGAAAATAGGAAGACATAAACTGTAATATCTTGAAGAATAATTTTTTTAAAAAAATTTCCAACGAGTTGTAGTTTTATTTTTTGGCAATTGTTCTTCAGTTTAATTTTCAGGGTACCTTAGAAAAGCTTGTCAGTTCACCTTTAAATACTTCAATTTCTATTCCCTCCCAAAACCACTTCTCATCTTGTCTTCTTCGACTCTCCTTACTTATCATTAACTGCGTTTTATGTACAATGTAAGTTAATACCCAGCAAATTTTTTTTCTAAATATAGGCTTAATCTAGTTGGGCCACCTCTGTTGCTGCTATAGCTACACGCTCCGAAACTTTGTTTCAAATCCAACACAAAAATTGTGTTACAGATCGACCACACACTGTTTGTGTCAATATGACACAACAAACAATTTGTGTCGATTTCTCATGTGTTCCAGAAAATTGTGTTGATAGAAATTGTGTTGATTTTGTCGATTTGTGTTAGAATTTGTGATTCTTTCAATTCATTTTGTGTCAAAACAGCACAAACGCTGGTATTAATCCTCAATTGTGCTGATGCGTCTGTATTGTTTTTGACTCAAAATTTGTTTAAAATTTTGTTTTTTGTTGGCTTGACACAGATAATTGCGTTGATTTAAAAAACAAACAAACATCCTATTGAATTTAAATGTTATTTATAGGAAAATTCTTCAAAGCTACAAATGTCATTACCCGCATATAATATGGCATGGCCGCATATACATATACAGTCCTCCCTCGTTAATCCGGCAGATATGGGACCAGAGCCCCGCCGGATTATCGAAAACGCCGGATTACCGAAATATTGCTAATTATGACGGATTTTAACAGCAGAAACTACGTTTTATTGTACACATAGCATATAGGGCATGTATGTTACACATTTGTATTGAATTTTGAAGGTAAACAAGCTGAAAAGTACAAATTAAGAGCAAATTTATTTGTTTTGTGACAATAAAGCAAAAGATTTTCTACAGAAAAACGTTGATTTCTGCAGAAAATCTACAGGAGGAAGGCCAAAAACGCCTCTGGAAATTCCTCTGGAAATGCTTCAAAGAGTGCACGAAAAATTCAGAAAAAGACTAATTCAGTGTTTGGAGTGTGAGGGGGCGCCATTTGCCCGAAACATTGTTCAAAACCATGTGAACTTAAATTTCCATTGTTAATGAAACAGGGAAAAATAAAAAAAATGTTCATTTCATAATACTCTCATTTTTTCCCCATTTTGAAATCCATGCGTCTGCCGCGCGCAACCCTGTATTTGTAGTAGTATGACTTGGATTCTTTGTCTTCCAGATTACGTGCAAACTGCCTTATTGAAATTCGTTGCTGAATATATTTCGAACTTTAAGTGATCAATTTGTACACATTCAATAAGCCCAATAAAATTTCAAGCTACTTCAGTCTTACGGTGAACACAGCAAAATCATGTGAACACCTTTCTGAAGAGACAGTGTCAACGGGAATCAACAGCACACTGGAATGAAGAATAATGTCTGGACATCGTTATAATCAACACAATTTGTGTTATGAAATGCAAAACAGCATTGCAATGCACAAATTCTTGTGTTGAATTGCGAAAAATGACACAAATCAGTTCAAAATAAAATTGTGTTGACTTTTTGTGTCATTAAAACACAATTTTATCAATAATAACACAAAAATGGATTAACACAACTTTTGTGCTGTTTATTTCATGTCAAATTGGGTGTGTGTACATCATCTGCATATCGAGGGTGCCATGGTATACTGAGCTTACTCCTATTGGATTTGTTAATCAGTTAGGCCACTATACCACGGCGCCCTCGATATGCTTCTTTCATACTTTTGTCCTCCTACATTAACTCTAACATGAAAATTACCTGAACTGATGCATTTATTGTCGCTTGTCACCTGTTCCATTTCACTTAAAAGTGTATCTGTCTTACTAATTTAAACGGTCTCTTTATTGTACTAATTTGAACTTTTGAACTTTTGTTGCATTTACAAAATTAGGTTTTGGATAACCTTGAATGAGGTTTGTTGTTTTGTTTATTTCCACCTTCTACAGAGGGATTGAAAGGGTTACAATAAATAAATACATAAATAAATACAATCAAAGCCGGTTAACGTGGCCACATCCGTCCTATCTGATTTGGCCACGTAAATCGGCTGGCCACGTTCAGCGAAATGAAATTTTTTATGGAAAAATTGCTAAAGGTGGGCACATACGATCGATCCAAACCGATCCGCGCCGCGCCACATCACTCTATTTTTCGTCCATCCATTTTTGTGTACCACATACGACAGCGCCGCATGGTTCAATTTTTCTGGCCAATCACATGCATGCTATGCCACGGCTCATCATTTTTGCCCAATCCCACGCTTGCTACACCACGCCTACCCCACGCTACGTGCCCACTCCCCCCCAAATACGCCAGATTCTCATGGATTCCACCCCCGCTCCGTGCCGTGTTTCCCCATTCATGCATTGGGTTGCGCCAACGCTAAACGGCGCGGCTCGGCGAATATTCGACCGGCCGCTCGCGCCACTCCAAGCGCA
Source organism: Glomeris maerens (assembly GCA_023279145.1). Taxonomy (NCBI): domain Eukaryota; kingdom Metazoa; phylum Arthropoda; class Diplopoda; order Glomerida; family Glomeridae; genus Glomeris; species Glomeris maerens. Next base: position 15,508 of record WWPM01014530.1, on the reverse strand, counting down.
TCGGGCTTCCCTATTCACGATCGCTTTTTGGTGCGGCGCCAGGCCATTTGGCGGGTTAGAGCGATCATATGTGCCCACCTTATCATTGATTTTTCTAACATCGTTTTATCGGTATGTGGATAATTTACCACATCGAAATATTTGTTGTCCAATGTAAATGTTAATCAAGATTAAGAAATAGTATAATTTACAATTTGGGTTACTTGTATGCAAACAAATTTTGAATAAACCATGACCACAACCAGGTGCTATATAAGGCATGACACACGAATGCTCTTGTCGAGCTTAAACACAAGTTTGTATCTTATGGAACCTACTTTGTGGATATGGATTATTCCAAATTTGTTTGCTAATTAAGATGTTCCATAAAGAAAGGCTTTATTCATTTTCAAAGAAAGTCTGGGATATCTTGTTGACGGAGGGATGCATTGTGCACAACTTGCCAGAGAGATGAAATTGCCCATTGGGAACACTCACAAGGAAAGGACCACATTGAAGTAAAACGAAATTATGATTCGTATGTACCATCTTATTCAGTTTTTTATGCTGAACGCGAAAATCACTATCTTAACCCGAAATGCGCAACACAATTAGTAGAAGAAAATAACGAAAACTGGAAATTGGTAGTTCGAGCTCATTGGTTCGATTGTAGAATAGAATGCACACGCACACGCATACATACTCATCTATTATTATCCACACATGATCAATGCACCTCTTTCTTCCAGTTGATGACACACACACACACACACACACACACACACACACACACACACACACAGCCGAAAATTCATATTTGAAATTCAGTAGAATAAAAATTATTTTTTCCTGCTAATTGTGTTGCGCATTTGGGGTTAAGATAGTGATTTTCGTGTTCAGCATAAAAAACTGAATAAGATGGTACATACGAATCATAATTTCGTTTGCCTTCAATGTGGTCCTTTCCTTGTCAGTCGCTATTTTGTGCAAAACATTCAAAATCTCTGATGGCTACTATGTGTAGAATGTAGGCCTGCCCACAATTTACATAGCATGATGGGGTTTTGTGGCCACGCTAACCGACTTTTTGCCACGCTAAGCGGAGCTTCCAACATGTAAAACACTGCGTTTGATCGGTTCCAGGTCATCCTGGCCACCTTAGCCGGCGGCCACGTTAAACGGCTTTGACTGTACATAAATACATCATGAACATACATATACAGTACATTCACTCTTATGCCCCAAGTGCCCTAAACCAAAAATACACGACATCATTCACCCCCTCCCTCCCTGCCTCACTATTATCTTAACATCATTCCACTTATCTATTTCCACTTTAAGTTTTACTAATATCTTTATCCCTCTGCCTACAAGCCCCAATGTATCTTCTAAATTTCCCATTCCTGGTAAACTCCACTTTACTACCCCATAACACTCGCACAAATGTTGTAAAGTTTCTAAAAAACATTCATGGCACTTCTACATAACTTCTCCTTTTGTGCCTTCTAATATTTTGCTGACCTCAGAACTGCTCCTGTTCGAAATCCTGCTATTGCTCTAATTTCTGCAATGCTCAACTTGTGGTTATGGAAATATGGGACTTCCCCTATCTTTTGGCGAATTCTCTTACATGCACCATTATATTGTGATTGTTGAATCTTCTCTCTGTTTTTCTGAATATAAAATTCTTGTTGTTAACTCTCTCCTAACATCTATTCCTAAAGCTTGCAATCTCTCTATTTCTTCTTCATTGAGACCTAATCTCCCCCAAAGATGTTTGTTTTGATTTTCTCCATCTCCCTGTCTTCATGTTTATGTTTTCCCCTGTTTTTCCATACTGTTTTGCTCTTGTCATTGTTGAAGGAGGTTGCAGAGGTCAAATAGTTGGGTACTTATTGCATGTCTCTGCATTCATTTATGACAATGCTAAATATGAAAGACATAAATGCATACGGGGCAAAAATGAATTTTCTGACATTGCAAATAATTTTTTAATCCTGTCCTCATGTCTTGTTAAATCCCATAATCAAAGATGTACTATTGTTTTGAGAATGCGAAGACAGCAAAAGTTTTCCAAGAAATTGAATGTAATCCCCTTCCCATTGAAATTGGCATGATTAAATACTGCACTAGAATCTAGTATCGGGTGATAAATAAACAGTGGGACTTCACGGTAGTAACACCATCTGTCTGCATCTTGAACTATACCTATCGTGACATCTGATAGTCGAGTCGACTGGTCTTGTAACAACAGACTGCACACTACAAAACTGCGCAATGGTCAGTCAAAACGTTTTCTTATAGAAACTTTAAATTGCGTATTAGGATTTGTGTGCTGAAAGTACAAAAAGGTTTCAAATTATTAATTTATGTGACTAAAATCACACCATAGTGGAATTTCAAATTTGAATCTGTTTTTCCAGTGTTCAGTGATGAAGTCATGTAATTGTACTTCTTAGCAATGAATGTCAGCACATGTACTTACTTGTAGAAATATTGGTTGCACTTCCAAAAACTATTCTTAAAGCTGAATGCAATGCCCGCAAACATTGTTCATTCAGTTTATAATTATTATGCAAATTATCTCACATGGAAGTAATCTCCATGAGATACCCCATTTCAATAATATGATTATGGCATTCAAAAACTACTCCATATATTTTGCAAATTATCAGCAATAGTTTCCTCTTAAAACACTGAAATGCAGGGTGTTTTGGAAATAAGTGGCCAAACTTGCATCGATCATAACACGATTTTAGTCGATTTTTAACGGAAAAAAATTGGTTAGTTCCATAGTGAAGGGTGTACAAAGTACACTTTATATGAACATGGCTTTCTTCAATTATACAGGCCTAAAATATTGTTTCAGCAAATTTTGGTGTGCAACCCGAGTTAGATATTGGAAAAATTTCGGCCTAAAATATTACTCCAGCAAATGATTACATATTTACGAAATAGTTTTATACAGAGTGCACAAATCATATGGAAAATGAAATCAAATCGCATTTTCTGCTTATGAAAACAGGAACCTAAAAAATCTATGTCCTCAACTGAAGTGACTGAAGCCGGAAAGCGAGTTGTCCAGGGCAAAGCCACAGAAATTCTTGAAAACATGAAGAAATGTGTAGATTGTGATAGCCAAATCGCAAACAAATATATTACTCAACTTGAATTAATTGGTAGACCAATTATAAATACTATTCGGGTATTGATTACAACTTTCGAAGAAAAATTGAAATCTGGAAATATTGACGACACCCATAAAAGCCTGGACCCATTGAACGCATACAACTGCATCACGGCTTATTTTACACTGATCAAGTCCTGTGAACGCGACGGGCTTGACTCGAGCAGTGATTTTTATCAGCAAAAGCACAATAAAAGACTGAAGCGAATACAAACTTCTCTAAATTATGTTAGAGAATTACTAGATGATAATCGCATAAAAATAGAGGAATTGGGAAAATTGTTGCTAGAAAAGATTGTGAAATTGGACTATGATGCCCATCCAGGAATTTATATAGAGTTTGACCTTTCGTTTGACTTAATATCCAAAGATTTAGATGTATGCGTTCAAGAGTTGGTCAAAGCGAAGGAAGAGCTGGACAAAGGATTTGCTGCCATAAAAGGTGAGCTTGTTCATACAGCTCTGTGAAACCTGTCCAATCTGACCACTGGCGATCGTCAGAAACAAAATTGCATTACCTGGTTCCATTCCAAATAATTGTTTATTTTTTTATTATTATACAAAAATCAACGATTTTGGGTTGGCACATGTGTTCGAAATTTTATATAAATTTGAAACTAGGATTTCTTCAATTACATTGTTGATCAAATAATCGGGATTTAAATGCATATCAAGAAACTCAAAATTGTTACCAGTCAGTCCACGTCACGACATGGTCAGGTTACCAGGGGTAATTTCAGTGAAAAATCAGCATATCGTCTGATTTGTAAAGTGCAGATCATTTCATATGTGATTACCTAATTTATATACAAAAGATGACGAAGAATACATAAGAAGCCGGAAAGATGCATCCGAACTTGGTTTCGCTACCAGGGCGATATGTTATACGCTATCCTTAGCAAACTATCTACTGCCTGTGATTAGATCCTGTTTCGGCATCGGTACGAATCAGCGCACGATTTTCGCTCAACATGTTCATGATTTTAATCTTGAACCGACGATTTCAGTTCCAATTGTAGACACGGCTGCACATGTGGCAATGTCTTATTTGCATGGTTTGGCCACAAAGACAGACACATTGACCAGAGCGTTCGCAAATATTGAGAATGTCAAAGAAAAGTATGAATATCATGAGGGAGAAGTACAGAATCTGGAGCTGCAATTAACGAAATTGAAGAACACCTTAGAGAGCCACGGAAATGCCAAAAAAGCGAGAGAAGCTCAGGAACAAAATAGGCTCTTGGAAGATGAAAATCAAAAGTTAAAAATGGAAATAGAGCAGCAGAAAGTTCGTCTTTCCAAGATGAAATTAGGCGACTGAATACTACTTTTAGATGTGCGATTTTGTAATTTGCTTTGAGAACCAGCAATGAATACTGTAGGCTTTTTATATTCACAATGTGGTTGCGGTATCGCTTAGCGTATTCAATAGTTGAGATGCCAAAAAAAAGAGGCAATCAAAATTCGTTCAAAAGAAAATACATGTAGCTTTGTACAGGAAATTGTAAATTATGTTTTATTATCCTGATTGTTTATTCCCGGCATTTGATGGGAAGGGAATCAAGACGCTACTAAAGTGGAAGTTTGAATTAGAAAAAGTGAGTCCAATGCGGCAGACATGCACGAGTTAGGAAGGAAAGGGTTTCTTTTTTCTTTTTCTTTTTTTATATAGAATGTCAATTTAATTTACTTGATGGATCAATTTCCATGTCATTAGTCCGTATCAGATTAAATAGTTTTTCCAACGGATTTATTCAAGTTATATTAACATTTATTGAACGCTACTATTGTTACGCGTGCGAATATTATTATTTTTACTAACATGAAATTGAACGAAAATCGAATGATATTTATGTACGGTCCCAGTTAAAGTATAGATAATCGACTCTACTGTGTGCAAGGAATATCGCAAATTGTCAAATAGATAAAAAATACTATATGTCTAACCAGACATTAAATTTCATAAAACATATTTCATGATGTTGTCCATTTTGCGCACCTCGGTTTTATTCAAAATAAACAGATGTTTCAATAAATATCGCCGCAGTTCAAAATATTTCATATGCGGAGTTGCAATTCTTGTGTCAAATTCAGAAATAAATCCTTCACTCAGGATTCGATCGGTTCAAGTCATAATAACACATTATGCACTTTTTAAGACATGACACGTGTTTCGGCTAGTTCTTAACACCTCATGAGATAGAAACTTATTATTGACTGTATGTAAAAACTTGAAATAATAATTAAAATTGTTAGCTGCCCGTTCACTTTTGTAGTATACTTCGAAATGATGTGCCACTGCAGTGTCAATTTGTCAACATTTACGTTTTAGTTGGTTGCGGATCAATACAACTTCTCCGAAGTTGAAGGCGGCTTAAAATCCGGTATTATGTAAGATTTCATATTCAGTGTTGAAAGGATTAATTAGCATAGTATAAATCCCAAGTTGCCAAGTATGTAGTTGTTTACTGCATCTGATTGCACTCGTATAAATAGTACTTTGTCACACTTCTGTAAATGTCAGCCATGCAATTCATGTATGAATATGCAAAAACCCCGAAGGGCACGAAAACAAATTGGTGGAGATTATAATATTCAATAAATTCCATGCCCATACAATTCAATATTTGAGGTGTGCTATACTTGCAAGGGTGAAAACTTTATTATAGGAATTTATCCTCTCAGCTTGTGAAACCAAATAATCACCGTTTTCGCGAAAAGGCCTGATTCGCAAACACAAAAGGCTTCTGCAGCCTACCTATATGTACACTTAACATGGGTAATTCCGATTCTGTTGCTGGGTTTACAGCATTTACTCATCATAACCAGGAATTTTTTACCCCATATTCTACAATTGTTACATGATGAGATTGAATTCTACTTGCCTATTATGGCTAAAGACATGATAGGCTAACTAAAGTAATAAAGTTTCAGCCAATTGTAACTTGGGAGTTGCTTGCTGCAGCCAATCACGATGTAACCACTGGTTGTATGAATGCCAACATGCCATTTCTTATGCATATCTGACACAGGTGAGAGGCGAATATTTTCAATTCCTCTGACTGCATCGTAATAAATTTTGTTTTTTCACGCTAAATAATGAATAGAAGAATAAGCCTAGTTAAACTAATTACCAAAGTCTGCTGGCATTTATGCACCACTTTGCTGATGACATTTATTAGAAAACGATATAATATTTCACTGTTCAAACACAGCTTTTTCATGCTTTGATGACGAACTTTACAAAAGTAACTAGACTATAATTTTGATGACACGAATGGATTATTTTGAAAGCTAATATTTGAAATTCTATCTTAAAAAGTTGTTAATCTATTTTGGTTTAACTTTATGAAGAAGTTTGTAGTATTTAATTGAATTGCTGGAAGTGGTTACTTAAATTGCATTTGCGTACGCGTGGAATAATTTCAACAATGAAAACGAGTCGCAATTGAAACTAAGCACTTAATATTAATTGCATTACCCGTTTTCAGTTCCATGCAATATTGGAACGTTCCGAATTTTTAGAGAAATGTATGATTCATTCATTACAAATGCCAAAAGATGCCGGACTTAAGTGCGCGCACTGGGAAACGCAAGAATTTGCTAACAACGCTAAGTAGTTCTAATTTCTGTGCTAATGTCAAGTCAAATCCCATAATCAGAGAATTTCCATTGTTTTTAGAATGTGATATCAGCAGTGGTGTTCCAAGAAACATCATCTGTCTCTATAAGCCTATTGTGATTTACTGTTCTGCTAAGTATAGTGCTGCAACATAATCTGTTCAAAGGTAAGTCGAATCCTATCATTATGTTAATTTTTAATTGTATGCTAGGATTTGAGTACTGAAAATTGTCCATTGTTTAATATTTGCCAACAACACATAAACGCTTAATGAATTAAGACCAGACTTTGAAGACCAGTGAGTTAATACACAAACATTATGAACAACAAATATCCGTTGACATGGTTTCAAAGTGTTCTTTTCTATAGGTAAGCCTATGGCCGACTTGTGAGGGCAAGTTCAAAGGGCTCTGAAACGAAAACTATTCGTCCTATCTGCTTGAAATTTGGAATCCAGGGACACACTAATAGATATTCATGATAAATGTAAAAAAAAACTATTATATTATATCTCTCTTTCCTTTAGTTCCTACCACCCTGGAGAGATTGAAAGAGGTTACATAATTCCGGAAAATGATGCAAGTACAAACAACGACCACTGCGCCGCCACATTACAGATTTTCGTTTCATCCCGTGTGTCACCTTATTCCTCTACCCTTTACTTTCTCACCCCCAAATGCCTGCCTTGCTGTTTTCTACATAATACTTAGTCTTTCAAATTCTGTCTTCAACTTGGTTAGTCTTTAACACCCTTCCCTCAATACTTAATACACCTACAGGCGCGTATCCAGGGGGGTTTCCTGGTTGCACGGAAACCCCTCTTGGTTGTAAAAGGGGCTCAATTTTGGGTACAATTGCGTTTTCATCACCTTGAGTTACACTGACTGCAGTGTGGAACTCACCAATGTTATGTGGGATTGTTCACAATTCCATCACTGAAAACTTTGATAGAACACTTCCGAAGAATTTGTAATTGTAAATAAAACGATTTTGGTGTGCAAAACGTTTGTATAATTTGCGTTTAGTTACAAAAAGAAAACAACGTGATGTCGACAGGCTGAAAATGCCTCCTCCCTCCACTTTCAATTACCAAAAATTCTTAACATCTTTTAGGTGTGTAATCCTGGGTATGCACCTGACCTAGCCCCCCATTACCCTGTTCAAACTGTGCTACCCCAAAACATTCCCATATATGCTCTAACGTTTCCACCTGCTTCATACATTTCCTACAACACTTCTCTGTCTCTGTTCTCCAATATTCAAATGATCGTACAACCGCTCCTGTTCTAAACCCCAGCTATTGTTCTTATTTCTTTAATGTTTAATTTCCTGTTTATAAAGTATGTCCATTCCGTGCCCCTTGGTCGTATTTTCTGATATACTGGGTTGAAATTTGACTTCTTGATTCTCACTTTCCTCCTCTGTGCCTCACTACCCGATGTTCTTTGTGCTATTTCTCTCCCTATATACATTCCTATATTTTCCAACCTTTCTATCCCTTCTTCGCTAAGCCCAATTTTTTCCTAAGACCCTTTGTTATGTCAAAAAACTATTGTCGGTATTGTTTTATGCTGATACAAAAATGGCTTTGAATTCGATCACGTTTTCCTGGTAAGCCATTTTAGAGATAAATAACTCAAAATATATAACAACTACAGTGTTTATACTTATGTTCCAGGTAAAATGACTACACATGTGCAAGGATGGTTAAATTTCTAGCTCCTGCAGTGAATTGCTGCAACATTATATCAGTGTAAACTTGGCCGGAAGCAAAATTACCTGAAAATTGGCCCATCTTTGGTGAGGGATTTGGCTATGGTGTCATTGATTAACAATGCTTTTTGTAACACTTATATATACATATGTTTAAAGAATCTAAGCAAAATTTCAAGCATATGTTCTTTCCCATGTTGGAGTTATAGGCTATCCAGTAAAACTGGTTTTGTGCATTTTCGGCTAGCTTAAAAATCAATCGCTTGTCTAATATCGTCATCATGTGATCCACACATGCAGATTTAACTAGTTTAGGTTATTATATCGCATATTTATATTGGAATTTCGCTCATTTGATATGCCACTGCAGTTGCTCATTGTGTGATTGACATATTAATTAATATAACAAGTAAACCAACATTAGTAAAATGAAATGCAAAGCAGGTTTCGTGCAAACTTCCAAATTTTCGTAAACTTTTAGGACGACCGAGTAAAATTTCATAGACATTTATAGAGAAAAAAAAACAGAAAATTAACTATGCCACACAAATTTTGTCTTAAAAGATCCCTACTATTCATGCAGGTATAGTTTGAAAAACAGGAGCGAAATTGTGCATGGTCAAGCAACAGCCACCTTTAAATGTAGAAAACTCAGCAAAGGAATAACCAAATCACGTGATTTATAAATTATATCTGTTCACATTTGTTGTAATTAAAGTTTCGTTGATTTTAATTTAGATTAATCAGGATTTCTATTTATTTTTAGTAGTACAATACAGCTTTTTTTATAAGCACTCCTACTTATTTTCAGGATGAAGTCGACCATATTCAGGGAGCACGATTGGGTGGAATTGTTGTGAATGTTGTGAGTGAAGTCACCCAACTCACAGATTACAACTCTTGAGATTGGACTTCTCGCATGTTCGCTCAAGAAAGTTTGGAGACGGGAATCCCCCGACCAGTGATGTTGTAATAAATCTTACAAGCGTGACTGTATTCGCTTAATACAACAACTGGATCGTTTGTTTCTTTCACAGACCCGCGTCGAACGTGTCTGTTGACGCGTAGTGTGGGGCGCAACAGACAGAGTCCACACAGGTGACACGACTTTATACAGTAGAACGTCGTTTATCCGCACGTCAATTATCCGCAACGTCAATTATCCGCACTCCTGAAACACAACTTTTGCACAGTAAAATTGCGGTTTTATACAGTATTAACCATGACCTGAACGAGTAGTGACCAAGTTAAACGAAATCGGAATGTTTAATCGATCGAGAAAAAAGGTAGAGTATCAATAGACTCGATAAAGGCGATGTTATAAGATCGGAAATATGACTGTTTACGATATCAAAGCCTGAAAAGAAGAAATTTTGAGCTAAGCATCGAAGTTAGATAGCGAAGAAGGGTCTAAAAGCAGTACTGTGTGTTCTGTACGTGTTTTTCTGCATTAAATAAACACATGTTCAATTATCCGCAAAAATCGTTATCCGCACAACCCTTGGTCCCAATTAGTGCGGATAAACGACGTTCTACTGTATAACCTGCTCGGCTACCGGTTTCTTTTGGTCACATGGTACGTGCTCTAGAACTTTCTCGGGTTGCATCATTTTGCACCCGTCACCCTTCTCGGATTCGATTTTAACCTCGGTTGCATCATCACACTTACTACAGCAATATGAGAATTTTGTGTTTCTGCATGTTTATTCTTCGTTAACGCTAATATATATCCTTATTTTCAAGGTAAAATGAAGACGCAAAAATGCAGCATAAGAAGGCCGATTCAACCAACGTCCCATTTCGTCCATGCAACTTACCATGACATGTCAGCACTATAGACAGTTGATAGAAGCACAAGACAGAAGAAGAAGGTAACCGTCAGAAAGAGGAAGAAAATACAAAGGGCACAGAAGTCAAAACATTTGACTTTAATTGGGTGAATTAATTTGACTTGGCTATATGAATTGTTTTAAATGAAGTACTACATACATTGAATTGTAGAAATTCTTAAAATCATCACGCGGCCGGCAATTGAAAGTGTCAAATTTCATCATTCAAATGAAGTAGCATTTATAGTGGAATGCAAAACTGTTATTTGAATTCAATATGGTGTTTTGCATAGTATGTGTAATATTCACATAATTAAAATTAAAGTAATTCATGAATTTTGTCATCTGGAGACATTCTTTATGTTTTCATTGTACTTATTTCACGTGCAATTGCAGTTATTCATTGGTAATGCTATTATATTATAACAAAAGTAGATAATATAATAATTAATAATTACATATAAAAATGAAATACATAAAAAACAAATATAGTGCATAGATATGGAAAATTAGAAAAATGGATAAGCCAATTGTTCTCGATTGTAGCAAAACCTTCCCTTAACATAGCTCGGTGTTCTAAATTATTTGGCAAATATGTCTTCAGAATTCATAAATCTCTAACGACATTCAGACAACAAAAAGTGAATATTTTCCGGCGTGCACAATTATTATTGCTCGCAACTACGGAGACGCGCAACATGTTGCGCCAGATCTAATCCTTCGTCTACAGGTGTTGCGCGCCGTTCTTGCACAGCAATTGTAATGCCAGCAAGACTTTGTGACAGACGAAAATTCTTTAACGATTTGCTGAAATTCTTACTGTATCAAATACCTGACTCCTGACGATGACGCCATTGCAGCAGTATTTCCCTTTGGTATTTCCACATATCTGGCAGCAACCTGCGATTGCAGATTCACTTACAAAAGATTTGCGGCGATTTTCTTTGGCGATGCATGGAGAAATCTGGCGCGTTATTCGCCACGTGGCTCTGGACTCTGGACACAAGTCAGCATCGGTGGCCCCATCTAGCGATATTGAGAATAACTACAGTGTAATCAGTTAACATCCAATCACCGAGCAACTGTAACGAATACAGGTAGCCTTGATTAGTTCATTTTCAGCCGCCATGTTTGCTCTAAAAGCTTTCTATTATCGATTGGTGTTTTGCAGCCCCAGCCATCTTATTCCCATTGGCACTGCCCTCCACGCTGTATTCCCCCTCACTACCCACCGTCTGCACGAATAGAATTCGCCTTTATTATAGACAAACATGGCGGAACCAATAGGAGTGTGGAATCACCGTGGCCACTGTCAAAAATTTACGTTTTTAGCGCCTTCTAGTGGGAATATCCGTCGTTCCCATTTGTCTACGTTGCTATTCTGGCGATCACAGCATCTGTGAAGGTTTGTCACTGTGGATTTCACGGTTTTTGGCTATTTTAACGATTTTTTCCGTGATTTTATAGGCATGGAAGTGCAAAATTTGCAGTCTCCAGTGGCCATTGCGAGGTTTCGCTCACGGCTTCGCAAAGCAACTCCTGTCTTCTCTTCTGCTTCAGATGCAGTTACCCAGCAGCCCCTACCAATTAAAACCCCAAATCCAACTCCATCCAACGACACAGTTGAACCCCAGATTGCACCAAAAATTGTAGAGAATTTAGAGGGACAAAATAATATTGAGACACCGGTTATTGCCGAAGAGCCGCAAATCCCGAAAACTCCCGTAATAATCCATAAATTCGCGAAACCGCAACCAAAAATCACAGATGTAGTTGCCAACCCCCAAAAGCAAGCTGCAACAGTTACAAACACAATAAGTAGTAGTGATGTTGGTGAGGCATCGGTTGGCGGGAAGATTGCGAAGATCGGGAGCGCGAAGACGTTGGCGAGACGCGAACGCGAGAAGCTGCCGCACGAGAAGAAAAGTAACCGTAAGAAGTTCAAGAAAGGAGAGAACCCTGAAAAGACAAAGATGACCATGTTTGACTGGATCTACTGGAACCCGGACACGGAGCCGATGACGTACAAAGAAGCCGAGATGGCCGCCGCGAGAGCGCAAGACGCCGAGTCGGCATCGAACGCGGTCCGTCGCTGTTCCTTAAATTCCTCTATATTTGAGTGGAGAAGTGAAACCAAATGGTTATTAGTAGCTAGGCCCATTTTATAACCACGTTATAAATGATTCCACCTGCGTGGGAAAATGTCACGGCATTGTCGTGGCTAAATTACGAACTAAAGTCCAATAATAATGTTTACAAAGAGCAAATCTTCCTCTCATAAACTTCAAGTCCACTCCAGCCATTTTTATTTCCTTAGAACGAGTTCATGCAATTACAGATTCACGCACCTCATCGCATCGAAAGGTCAAACGCGAAGAATAAAATCAAGGCGGACGTCGGGGATCAAGTCAAAAAGCGATTTAAAAACAAAGAAACAAATGAGATCCAATTAATATTAAAAGGAATAACAAATAAAAACACTAAAACGACTTACATCTTGTAAGGATCTCGTAGAAACTCTGTCGAGACAAACGAGCTGTCCGAGCGGTTACAAAGCCATTTTATGAGTTTCCCGCAAACCTGTCCTTCGAGATCATTTAAAGTCGTGTTTAATGATTGTTCTCGGAACTAGTATAAATGAAGAAAGATTCAGCCCTGAGGATGGTTCGATGTTAGAACCGAAACTAGTCTGCAAATAAAAACGGGCAGAGTGGACTTTTAAGTTTACGAGACGAGGATTTGCCCTTTTTCAACATTGGTATATATTTCTGTATTTCCCTATATATTTTGAAAGAAATTCCTATTTGTTTAAATACTTTTACATATATTCTTAATATTTTCAGATGAATTTCCATATTTTCCTATTTTTCACAGAAATATCTGTATCTCCTGTATTTGCAAATTGCCATATTTTCAAAGAAATGGATATAATTTGTAAGAAATTCCTATATTATCCAATGAATTGCTATGTTTCCGGTATTTTCAAAGAAATTCCAGCATTTTACTATATTTTGAAAGAAATTCCCTTATTTCCTCGTATTTTTCAAATACATTTACCTATTTTTAATAGTTATTTCAAATAAACTTCCATATTTTCCTATTTTTCACAGAAATGAATATAATTTCACAGAAATTCCTACATTTTCCTAAATTTCCAAAGAAAATCTTATATTTTTACTGAAACAAATACAACTTTATAGAACTGATTAGACCTTGATGATGACTCTGTGATTGAGTTGAAACCGGTTGTCATTATCAGAAACACGTTGGTGTTTTATATTATATGAGAGAAGAAAAAGAAATTGATGCGATTGAACTTTACTGAAATAAATAGACGGAAATACAAAATAAATTCTTATATTTTCAAATATATACAAAATTTCAAATAAATACTGAATTCAAATAAATGCAGACGAATTACAAATAAATACAGAATTTGTTTGATCAAGAATTCAAATTGTAACCCAGCGTATCAGAAAATACGACCAAGGGGGCGAGAATAGACATACTTTAAAAACAGGAAATTGAACATTAAAGAAATAAGAACAATAGCTGGTTTTAGAACAGGAGCGGTTGCACGCGCATCCGAATATTGGAACTTCCCTACATATTTTCTCCCATTTCCCTCATTTCAGTCTGCAAACACGACAGCTGCCGACGACGACAACGTGGACTTGTTAGCCGAAGATGAAGACGGGAACGAAGACAAAGACAAGGAAGATGACGGGAACGACGAGGAAAGCATCCCGGTTCCGCAAGTGATGATCGGGCCAGACGGCAACATAATCATCGACGAGAAGAGCTTGATGATCCCTTCTTTGGCGGCAACCAACAACCGTCTCAAAGACGCTCCGGTCGTCTACGAAGACGGCCACACTACTTACGCGAGCTTCTCGAAGCGCAAAGGGCGGAAAACAAAATGGAGTCACAAGGAGACCATGAAGTTCTACAGCGCGCTTAGCACGGTCGGCACCGACTTCTCGCTCATGCTCGGCATCTTCCCCGAGAAAAGCCGGCACGAGCTGAGGCTCAAGTTCAAAAGAGAGGAGAAACTACACAAGGTCCTTGTCGAAAGGGCCATTTCGGACGGACAGCAGTTTGACCTGTCCATCTTCGAAACCAACGGATCGGAATCGGACGCGTCCGCTTTTGACGACTCGGATGCTGAATCGGAAAATGTCAATGGGAAAACAAAGAAACAGACAGCAAACAAACACAAAGAAACATCAAGGAAACGCAGATACACAGCGAATAGAAACAAGTTGAACGGAAACGCGTCGACGGAAAACACGACCGAAAACGCGTCAACAGAAAACACGGCCGAAAACACTTCAAATGAAAATATTTCAAATGAAAACAACTGCACAGCAAATGAAAACACTGGGAAAGACAAGACAAAAGCATCCAAGACAAAAGCGAAGCGCGCGAGGCGCAAAGCAATCGTCGAAGACGACTCGGACTTTTGCGACTCGGACCACGACACGGCCGCGTTCAACTCGGCCACAACTTCTTCAGTGTCTTCTGAGAAAGACTCTGCATACGAGGCCACCATCTTAGACATGACCAATGCAATGAGGTCTGCTGTTTCGGGAAGCTTAGTCGCGGACGCGGCGGAAGAAGTCGGCGGCGGCAACGGCGGCGTCTTGGACTTTGACGTTAACAATCCAGTGGGAAGTTTGATGGAGGATAGTAGGGCAGGTGAAGAAGAAGAAGAAAAAGAAGAAGAGAATGAGGATGGAAATGAAGAAGAAGAAGTGATAGAGTCGCTTTTGAAGAAGACGCGGTACGGGCGGCAACCGAAACGACGAGCCGTGTTCACGGTTGTCGCGCCGCAACCGAAGAAGAAACTGGCAAAGACAGATGAAAATAAGAACCCTGAATCACAAACTGAAACCTAAACTGCGAATGAATTCCAATATTGACAATTATTTTGGAATTTAAAACTTACGCATTTTTCCCGGTTATTTTGGTTTTGTCGCGCATAACTGTCGTATCTAATCGTGGATAATGAATGACAGTACAAAGTAATTTATACATTCGATTTGATTGTAATTACTACTAGGTATTATTGCTGAATGGATTTACACAGTTTTGATACAAGAATCGTTTTGTATAATTTGTATAATTTTGTCGGTGCGGACGCGGAAGTTACGGGTCGGATTTTGATTGACTTTTTTT
>WWPM01014525.1:0-17505 GCA_023279145.1 Glomeris maerens | reverse complement strand
CTGGACATGCTGTCAACGTACGGTCACATTGAGCTTGTAACATTCTAGTGAGAATTTGAGGTTTTATCTGAGCGAGTTAACGCACCCATGTTTTTTTTTGCACCTACAGGGAAAACCTACTTTCAGACAGTTTCCATGGGTGCTTTGTTGTTACTTGCACATTATGTGCTTTCATTAGTCTTGTTTGGTTGCGTGAGCAAATTCTACACGGGGGAGGTCCGAATTGGTTGGAAGAGGACAATGCACTGCTCGAGGTATTGCACAGTATTGCTGGTTTTGCTAACCCAGAATTTCATTTCATTCAATTGGGGGAGGCGGGAGTGGATTAAAACTACAGAAAATAAAAGAAAGAAACGCAAACTTGCAATGTTTGTTGTTGTTGATAGAACAATAACTTGGATGTGCCAGATGTAAGGCATGTAGAACATCAGGTCCCAAATATTGTCCCTGAAGCACCCGCGGTTCAAGTCGGAGGAGGAGTAGAACCTGGCTTTGTTGGAGAGCCGCCCAATGAACCGAATGTAGTCGCACAAGGTACGCAAGTTGGTTAACCTGAAATAAAAAAAAATATTATTATTGCGATCTTATTCTGCAGATGATAACTGGAATCCAATCGAATGGGACAGAGCAGCAGAAGAGCTCACATGGGAAAGGGTGAATTACTCAATTAGACATCAAAAAAACCAAATCTACGCATTCTCAATGGGTCCAATCATTTCATGTTCTTAATAATAAAATTGTGTTGTTGTTTCTCGATGGCTTTTTAATTGCTATTGTTGAATAAGGCCCCATTGATGATAGTGGACAGACTGAAAAATGATTGTGTGATGTTGAAATGAAATTTATATATTGCAGTTGCTCGGATTAGATGGTTCGCTTGTATTCTTGGTAATTATATAAAATTATAAATATATGCCAAGCGTAAAATTACTGCATGAATACACATTGTATTTTTTCAGGAACACGTCTTCTGGGTGGTGTCATTGAACACACTGTTCATTCTTGTGTTTGGTGCATATATTTTGTTGTTTTGCAATTGACCGTTGGTAAAAAGGGGCAAAATTAGTTCTGCTTTTAAGTGGTACTGACAGGAAAACTGTACAAGTACATTCACATGACATAAATAGATTCACTCTTTGTAAACTAATTGTTCTTAATCGTGCCATTAAGCAATTCAGTCCGATTGTTCCTCTGTAGAGAGTTTAGATTTGACCCATTTTTCCTGCGGTCTATTGAATTGCCACCTGCTCAGATTAAAATTTCCCCGTTTTCTTGTAGCATTCTGCCCGTATCATATTGGCCAATTTACAGTGATGGGATTTAAAATAAAAGACCAGGTTATTAATTGTACATTATAATGTAATTTGGAATATAAGCTTACCTAATTGTACATTGAGATGATGCTTTGCTGCAGGTGACAACATCCCATTTTGAAGGTCTTGTGACAACACTTTGTGGCTATGTTGTAATTGGACTGTCATTGGTGTTTCTCCATGCAGTGGCATCTCTTGGAAAATTCAAAAGGTTGGAAATGCTGATGACAATCAAAATCGTGCGAGTGCGTGTAAATTTCATTGTCTTCTTATCTGCAGATCAAAGAGGATTTTCGGCTTCTGTTACATTGTAGTTAAAGTCTCCCTTTTAACTGTAATCGAAGTTGGAGTCTTTCCCTTGGTGTGCGGGTGGTGGCTTGATGTTTGCACACTAAGCCTATTCAATGCCACTTTAAAAGACCGTGAAGCCAGCTTCAAAACTGCACCAAGCACATCCATGTTCATTCATTGGCTTGTGGGAATGTTATGCGTCTTCTACTTTGCATCGTTCATTCTGCTGTTGAGGAAAATCTTGCGTCCTGGTGTCCTGTGGTTCTTGCGCAACCTCAATGATCCCGACTTCAATCCTATTCAAGAGGTAAAGTAACTACTAATCCTTTAACAATGTCAATTTTACATTGCTAATCCTAAAAGTGTCATGTAGATGATTCAGTTGCCACTATTACGTCATACCAGAAGATTTGTGGCATCTATGGTCATCTTGGGAACCATCATACTGGTAATGGTGTGGATTCCAACAAGAGTCATCAAGAACATTTGGCCAGACTTTTTGCCATACCACGTTTCTTTCTCTAGGTATATCTACCTTCAATATTGCATGGTTTTCTCACGGGGGAAATGTATAAATCATGGTACCTGAATGTTAATAGAAACCGTTATACTTAATCAACGAGCAAATATAAATATCGTGTTTATAATTCTACTAGAAAACTTTAAAAATAGAACTGGCTCAATTGGGCCAAGTGACTGTTGCTGAATGGGTTCCAACCATAAATAAGTAGGAATTTGATATTTAGAAGTGTGCCATAGAAACCTTGACATTTGTCTAAAAATAATAAGTATTAGTTTTACAAACCACACCATAAATGGGACATAGTAACCCAAATATTCCAAAGTTGGATCATAAGGACAAATTCTTAGAGATTTTCAAATTGAATTGCACAATTCCAGCAGGTATACCTTGAAATCAAAAATTTAGGGACACATATTTGCAAAATTTATGAAAGAGCTCGATGTGGAGTTGTAATTTTTGAACTATATTTGCCCTTTGCAGTGATACACCAGTCAGTGAACTTTCCTTAGAACTGGTGTTACTACAGTTTATCCTGCCTGCACTTCTGGAGCAAGCACACACGAGACTATGCTTGCGTGCAGTTATCAGAGCGTGGTGTGTCGCTATTGCTTGGCTTCTCGATTTGCGATCGTACCTTTTGGGAGATTCTCCTGCCAGCAGTGAACCCGCAGACGCTGGCGAAGCCGAGCATGACAATGAACCAGCAGCTGAGCAAGTCCCACCAGCAAATGCCAATGGGGAGTTTCACAGGCAACCACTTGGAGCTGAACATCAAGCTTTGTTGCATGGCGGTGCCGGACAGAACGTCTATCACCCATACCATAAGCCAAAGTTCTTCGCCTTGCGGGTAATATTCGCAGTCGCAGGGTGGCTGCCGAATCATTTAAATACATAGTTTTCACCTGTTGCAGATATTCGTCTTGCTTGTGGCAATGTGTGCTAGCCTGTCCATTGGAAGTGTGGTCACATTGACATTACCTGGTAAAAGAAAATTATGAACAATGAGCGATTTAGCCCTTACAGCTTCAATTCTTTTAAACAAAATTATTGTATTCAACAGTTTTCTTAGGGAGAAAATTAATGACAATCTGGACTGGAGAAGCAAAGATTCACGAACTTTACACTGTAGCATGGGGACTATACACTTGTTGGTTGATGATACGTATAATGATAATCGTTGCCAGCTGGATACCATTGGGATGGAACGTGATATCTGTTCGACTAAAGCGCTGGTCTTTAATGGTATAGAGGCCACCGGTACATTAAAAAATTTATTCAAAAAATACTAACCAGTAGGTTTCCTCCCAAAAGGTTCTGAAAATGGTGGTAGCGATGTCGGTAATAGGCATCATCCCTCTAATGTTGGGACTTCTTTGCGAACTGATACTTGTAATTCCTTTACGAGTACCACTGCACCAGACGCCCGTGTCTTTTGTGTGGCAGGTAAATAGACAGCAATCGAAAACTGAAATATTAATGAATACATTATAACTTTAGCATTTTGTGCTCAGGATTTAGTGTTAGGAATCCTACATGCCAAGATTATCTGCGCAGTAACATTAATGGGCCCTAGTTGGTGGCTCAAGCGCATTATTGAAGAGGTAAGTTAATGGTGGTAACAGAATATATCAGTTTAATCATAAAAAAATTTTTCTCTATGTAACTGCAGGTATATCAAGATGGACTTCACAACGTCAATCTCAGATTCATCTTGCGGCACCTGGCTGCACCGGTTGTTGTCGTCTTGGGATTGGCACTGTCCATACCGTATGTCATTGCCAATAGCCTAGTGCCCATGTTTGGTAATTGTTTCTCTGACTTGAACTTGCGTTACATGAACCAAATATACAAATGTAGGGTGTGGTTTGCTTAGGCGCACCGCCAGACATGATCAACTTGGTGAAGAGGCGAATCTATCCTGCGTTCCTAGCCATTCTCATATTAGTTGCTATATTCATCTTCCAGATGAAACAGTTTCGGCGTTTGTATGAACATATAAAGAACGACAAGTATGAAATATTAACACTGTTAAGTTTCAGTTCGAGACTAAAATTTCAGCGCACTAGTTGCCAAATGTAATTTCCCCTCCATCACTTAATTTCAAGAAAAGTCTCGTGCTGGAACCAGTCACATAAAACGTGCCTATTTCTAATTTTCAATTTATATCTACAGATATCTTGTTGGACGACGCTTAGTGAATTACGATCACAAGCCAAGATCGTTTGGCTTTCACTCTCAGCGGTCATCTGCTGGTCCAATTGCTCCACCAATGGATGCCCAGTGACTCGTATAGAATAAACGATTACATAACATGTTAGGTTGCCTGTACATAAGCAAGTACGATTCCGAACAGTTGTAGAGTCCTCGGTGTGAATTTTACGGGCAATCTTTGCAACAAATGTCGATAGTGCAGATTGTGTACTGTACGTTCAACAGGTTGAAATACAAGCTTTGTGCTAAATATAATTCACATAATCGGTTTGTCAACCGTTAAATAGTACTCTTAAGTTCCCCTCCATTTTACCTGTATTTGTTGCCAACAAAACAAGGCAATGTCAATGTGAGAGAGAGAGAGAGAGAAAGATATATACATTATATATATATATAATTTACAGTGTTTCTAAGTATGGGATGAATATAGGCATTTACCTGTCTTATCCGCACAATACACATTGAATTGTGGCTACACAAATGCTGCAATCTTGTGTGCATTTATTTTTGTGGTATAGAAGTTTATGGAAAGTCGATACATTGAAAGTGTCAATAAAATGTCTTGTGCAAGAATTTCAATTTCAAATAATGTAGCAATTTATCGCTTCCCCCTTTTGAATCCTAGTAGCGAAAAAATAAATAAATAAAATTACACTACTGATGAACAAGCATTTCAAAGAGCATATAATTGCATACTTGTTTTCCCTTTCTTTCCTCGCTTGCCATGACCCTACGAAAACAAACCATGATATGATGTAGTGTAGTGGTGCACTATTATATTAACATAAAAACCTTCAAATTAATAAGAAATTCACCTTCTTGGACTTTTTACGTGGGGTCTCATTATCCTGGAAAATGTCAACAATAACAAGTCTTCATATGTATATAGTCAAAACATACATATTATATTCCTACTTACGTCATCCATTTCTTCCGCATTCATATCTAAGGCACTTATGTCATCGAATTTTGTTAATCCAGCAATATTCGATCGGTTTTCCAATCTCTTAAGTTTGCTCTGAAATAACATTTGAAATTTCAGCATGCAAACTTTATTCAAGCGTTGCATTTCTATATTGAAACAACGATAATTTACTTTTTCTTGTCTTGTCAATGTCAGCCTAACAAAATTCTCTTCTTCGTACCTGAAAGCGTAACCGATTACTTGTAACAATTGCCAATTGCCAACACATTAAAGTATTTCGAAGACTGTCCCATGAAATCATTTCAGTATAAATGAATTCATAGACACATTAAAGTAACCAAATACAATTAAATCTTAGCTGAAAATTTGAAAATATTCTTATTATACTCACGCGGCCCGTTCTTTCATCGTCTTGTCTTCAATGATACGATGAAAATCTGATGACTCCTGCGTGTAAACAGTTCAGCAATGCATTAGATCCATGGCAAAATATAGCTATTTAAAAAATACGTTAAATTCCTGTGTTAGCACCTTTATTTCCAACGGTTCTTCGCCATATTCTTCCCTTAATTCCTGAATAATGCTGCTACTCAAAGCACGTTTCTTTGCTTTTTCTATCTTCATCAATTGACGATCCTTTTCAGTCAAGTCTCCATCTGAAAAGAAAATGCGTTGCAGTTTTGCAAGGATACATCTATAAAACAGTTACAACTCAATTGATATTTACCATAGTGCATTGGGGCTAATTTCGGAGGTACATAAACATCAGATGCTTTGTCTTTCTTCATTTCGCCTGAAGCTTCATCACCATCAGAATCCGCATCACTTACACGATCCTGATTCCAATATAGCATCTAATTACTGACCCATACAATTAATCGCACCATTCGATTATAATCATATACTTACGTCATTTATCAGATTATTCGGGTTGGCCCTAAATTTTAAGGGGTCATTTTCACCTATTTGTCCTGATGCTGACCTCATCAACTTGTCAATCTGGTACTTCAATTTCAGTTCTATAGGTCTTATTTTCTCCAAAATCTACAGCATTTCGGATTATACATGTATGTAATTTAAACAATTGAAGTCTTATTGCTGAAATGTAAATTATAGAATATATATACACTACCGTTCGTAATTCGCACATCCTGAACACTACAGGATCATCTTCAAGTTTCTGGCCAGTGCATTTCTTGAGAATGATGTAAGACATGTTGACAAGATAGCTAAGCATCATCTGCGATTTCAGCTCTAACAGCGAAATTCCCTGAGGCGAATGTAAAAGTGCGGATTAGGCCTATATCTCCAAGGCTTAAATATTAAGCCTACAAACCTTCGCCGAGTCGAATTCACATTTTCTCTTTTCTTCTATGGCGTCAATAGATACTAACACTTCACCAATACTAGCTGTAATGTCGTTCAATATACTAATCGTTTTGGGAATATCTCTCGCCACAATTTCGTCCAAAGAAATTTCTGCCATCAGACCAGACTTGTGCCTGAAAGTGCACAAAATCCGTGACAAAATGGACCAAAAAGTTACAAGTGGGGGAAAAACTTTCTAGGAAATACTTAAGCCATTCGTCTTATCAATGATTGGATGACTGGACGATAGGCGGAGCACTTGGTCCCATCCATATAAAATTCACCAATGGAAGCTCAGTACTAGTAACGATACAAACTTCGCTTTACTAAAAAATGAAAAATTAGTATTGAATTTTGAAAGTTAATTGAAATTCACTTAAATTCATTCAACATAAGCTAGAATAAATTCCATACTTTTGGTATTAAAAACATTGCTGCAGGGAAACAAATACTAGCCAACTGACAGCGAGCTTGGCAACACGTACAATTTCTAATTACGTAATTCCATCGACTAGTATGGAAACAAAATAAAGGCTGGTATTATTTGTTTCTGAGCAATTCTGTTTTTCAAATAACGTTAATTATGGCTTCAACAAATCGCGTCATCCCCAAGCGACATAAATGGGCACTAGATTTATCAAGGTGGCCAAATTCCATACATTTCAGTTGAATTTTACATTCTTGACTAAATTCAATTATGACATTCATTTTTTGCAAATTAGGCCAAGAGGAGATCGTCAAAACGAATTTCCATCTCCACCAGGTTATAATGCTGGAGTTGGGCAAATTCACGCAGAAGCCTCCACTGATGGAGACCGCAATTTAATTGTCAAAGTAAAGATCGACATTCTAACTCAATTTGAAATGCAATAAATACCGAAATGTATGAAAATCCTTTTAACATGTCCGTTTGCTTACAGAAATCGTGGGATATTGCATTGGCACCGTTGAAACAAGTTCCAATGAATTTGTTCATTATGTACATGGCAGGAAATTCAATCTCCATTTTCCCAATAATGATGGTTGGAATGTTGTTCTTGAGACCAGTCAAGGCGCTTCTGTCCATTCAAAATAGTAAATGTCACATATACTTTATCCACATGGCAATTCTCTATAAATATCTTTTCATGGTTACCTATTGCATTTAAGATTTCCATCCCCACTGAATGTTATAAATCCAAATGTTACAAAAGAATGAACATTATAATCCAATATCACTAAAAATATTACTTTGCATGAATTTCTGCAATAGTGACAAATTACAAATTTACCTCTATTCCCAGATGGTAAAACCGGCAATGTCAATGCATCAAAATCATTTGTTTTTGCAGCTTTCAAACTAATAGAGGGTGGTCATGCAATTGGCCAGAAGCTGGTTTACCTGATTGGAAATGTTGCAGGACTGGCACTTGCACTTTATAAATGTCAGTCGATGGGCTTACTACCAACTCATTCGTCAGATTGGCTGGAATTCATCGAACCGCAACAAGTAAAACACGTCCTGAAAATAAATATATATACATGTATATACACGCACGCATTTGAAAACTCATTTGTATCATTACAGGCAATGGAATTTACTGGCGGTGGAGTAATATTGTGAAAGAGCGCTCAAATGAAGCATCATACAAACGATGTACAAACCTGTCACATCTTATTTCTTGTTCCGATGTACATCAAGGTTCTAAGATTCATTCCAAGTATCTAGAAACGAATATCTTGTACTGCAATGCTAGGAACACAATGGAATTTTTCCCTAAATTTATCAATAAATATTTCCACGACACATGAACAAGACTTCATTTAATATATATGTCACATCAAAGCATGATCCGTTTCAACTGACAATGCGTAAACAGATCTACCACACCAGAACCTACACATAATTTCATTTGTCATAAAAAGAAAGGTTACCATATGTACACATCTCCCACAAACTCTCTCCCCCCAGGTCTAATTACATAATCCAACAGTAAAAAGACTGGTTATAAGACCAGCCATGCTGCTACAATTGTTGCCATTGCAGATTTCAGCCTACGTCGTTCAACGGCAAACTTGGTCCCAAGGATGCCACGTACTTAGAAATCCTAAAATCTTTGAAATTTTCATAAGTCACTCATTTGCAGTGGCTGCTGTTGTTTGTCCAACCGTCTCAGATGACAAGCGTGACACATAAGATGACCCTCGAGTGGGTAACATCTTTGATTGGGCTCGTCGGTTAATTGCATGCCGCAATCCTGTCATTTTCATTACACAATTATCAATACGTGGTCCTGCACATGGACAATAGTATGGATATCCTCAGATAAGGCCAAAAGAAAATGCTATAAAATAAATTGTAATGGTCATGAAAACTTAATAACGACATATAAATCTTCATGTTTCACATAAACATGTTATTTGAATGCTCATATAAGTATATCCACACTTAACACTCGGCAAGTACATGTTGCAATTGTTCACCTCGCAAACGTAACAATCCACGTGGAAATCTTTGTCCATGGAAACTACACGTACTGTCTCTTCTGTGCCCTGTTCAGAGAAGGAAGATCCCATCAATACTGAAACTATATTACCGTCATTTTAACTTGCCTACATAACACCGTGCAATTTTCCATTGACATATTACACATATATAGACGTAGTGGCCATTTGCAGCTCAATCACAACGAAAAGCAGTATTTGAGTAAGCACCGATTCATGCCTAAAGCTAGCCGTACAATTTGGTTAATCATGCCAACATTTGCAACCAACCTAACCATGACGCGGGGAAACGACTATACAACAAGGGAGTCAATTACGCCAAAACATCAGAGAGTGTAACATGCAATAAACCACATGACCATTTAGTTAGTGATGGAATGTCCTTATAGTACGCAAACCAAACAAACCATGAGGTTGACGCAAAATCAGTCTTGGCAATGACCCGAAACATCTTTAGAAATGAAGTATTACTAGTACATAAAGACAAAGTACTTTTCCACCAATAGCATGCGCAATGCAGGGCTTATTGGCAACTTGTACTACTGTATACAACTACGCACATCAAATATGAGCAGTTTTAAAAAGCTTCTCCTCTTCTATGAAAATAATGTATAAGAGCCACAACATATAAAAGGAGCAGCTGCCAAGTGTTTTTCGCATTCAAATAAGCCTACATATCACTCATAGTTTTTCTTTTCAGATCGGCGCTATAGTTTGGGTTACAAGATTGTCTCTCCGCGTCATAGTTAAAAAAAATTGGCAAATACCTCTACCGGTGTTATAGCTTTCCCACAGGCTGCACATTTGGGGGCAAACATTCTGTAAAAAGAACAGAAATGAAGTAACTGAGGAATAACAAGATGTTACCAAAGGAGAAGGTATAGAGAAAGAGCACCCATTGCATTTTGCAGATGACGTACTTTTAGGCATGAGATAGCAAAACCCTGAACCACCAGGTTATAAAATTGAAAAAGTTAGCAAAGTACAAGGTAGAAAAAGCTCCCTAAAAAACCTTCAGCTGCATTTATGCCAAGTGTACCCACCGCAACTAGATTCGAAAGAATAGCTTGAAAAATGTGCCATAAAGGGCTAAGGTTATTCAATTGGTTAGGTTTGTCTAACAATATCGCAAACCGGGAATGTATTTGCAACAAAGCTTCAGTTGTATATGCTGAATACGGATCATACCTGTGGTAATCGTTTACACAATAAATCTTATTATCCACATCGATCGTGAAAGGCACCCCATCCAGACATTCATTGCAAACGCAACACCGGAAACAGCCAGGATGATATGACTTTCCCATAGCTTGCAGAATCTGCGCAAACATTTCACAAAATCATCACACAATGTGCATTGTCCACCATGCAGAACTTTCAGATGCTACGTAAAATTCATGCAAGTTTATTTTGGAATAAACGAAATGTAAACGAGAACATCATTTGTTGGAATCCATTTCTACAAAGCAAGGAAAAATGCCTACCATTTCCATGATAAGATGACCGCAAATCGCGCATTTTTCTGCAGTTTGCTGGAACCCTGAATACTACAAAACAGAAAGAACATTGGCATTAATTTGGCAACCAAACACAAATTATTACCACAAACAAACGTGCTAACCAAGTAATCCTCCTCGCAGTACACTTTGCCATGTACATTGTAAAAAGCCTTTCCACGCAACGCCCTTCCTAAGATATTCACATCAATCAATCACTGTACAATTATGCATAGTCATTGCAACGCTTGCAATGTGGAAATTTCTGCGCATGAATGCCAACTGGATACAAAATTCAAAACCACTGCATGCATTCATTTAACTGAAATAAAATGTTCTTGGAAGAAACACCAATTTCACACAAAAATAATGTGCAACATTATATTATAGTATAATGCCCTAATAATTCTAAAATAATTAGAGTTGTTAATGAACACAAGTACAAAAAAATTATCCCGGTGTAATGACGGTACACTGAACCAAGTAATATGTTGCTAGAATATGTGTACGTATTTACACGAGAGTCGATAGCACTATTTACCACAAGAACAGCATATGAAGCAATTGGTATGGTAGAGGTTGCCCATGGCTTGACACGCTTGGCCAGCTCCAGTCACCTTCTCTCCGCAAGTGTGGCAAATACCTGCAAGATTAATGAACTTTCTTTAAAAAAGTACACATTATTATAGACCATCGTCTTGATGTGATGTTTACTTGAAGCCACAGCTTTATTTGCAACGCCTGCAAATGGTACTACATGTATACATATTTCAAATGAATAGGCTACACATCACAGTACAAAGATGCAAAATAGCAGAATTTCTATGTACACCAACTTGCAAAATATTTTCCCAGTAACAGATCATCATTTTGAATACAAATATCTACATTTTGTTGCAGTCTTTTAAATAAAACCAACTCCAGATTGTCCAATTAATTTCTGGTCAAATATATTTCAAAGACCATATTTAAAGAAATCAAATGATGAAAAAGTATTATTCCAGACATTAATGATTATGATTCATAAGCCTGGAATTTACAAATTTATTAGCACCCAACTAGCTATCTCTTTGTAAACTCAGAATTTGGCAGTTTAACTCTATTAAATGCATTTAAAAAAGCTGTATTCACTGATATGATCTTTTTATCAGCAGAAACCAGAACTGAAGGTGAAAGACATGTTAAGTAAAACCTTGATAACAGCAAAAAAAGAAAAAAAAACAGAATAATCTATGCAAAACTTCATTACAATTTTGTGACCTACTACTATTTAGTTGACATTTACTTGGAGTAAGAAAAAATGCGCCCCAGTTTCATGTGAGGTACCCGGTATCACATTACATCTATAAAAAAAAGTTACAAATTGGTACTTTCACAACTTTATCTGCATGTCCACTTTAAAATGTACGGTCGATATTTTTCTTCAAGTAATGTTCTTCCAATCGCCAGTATTTCGAAATGACACATTAAAACCATTGTACGGAACCGAGTTTGCAACATGTGCGCCCAATGTTGCAAGCGGTAATAAAGGTAAAAGTGCATGGAAAGTTATCTCCAGTCTGAGTGTGAAAAAGTGCGAGCAAAACTTACAATTAGCACGATTAACTGCCGTCTGGGACATTTCCCTCTCCAACAATTGAAAAGAGGCATATAAAACCGGCCAAGACACGAATAGTTTCGCCCCGCGTTCAACACAGATTTTAAAATGCCTCCAAGCGCTGAATAACAGTGAACAACAACTGCAAGAAAGTGAAGCAAGTTGATTCCAGGCCAGAGTAATGCGCACCTCGCATTCCGTCGCCCACGTGTTAGAAACCGTTTTCAAAACGGCAAAATAATGAATGAACATCGAATTATCGTGTTTAATTACAAGAATGAAATTGGCGAACAAAGTAATTGCGCGATTCATTAATGAATTCCTAATTGAAATGAATGCCAATAGGCGGGGCATCGTTATCGGTTACTCGTTTCTGGATCAAGACGGCCATCTTTCTTCGTTCACGCCCCCCTCCCACACCTATCTTCCCCCACGGACAGCTCACAATTCCGCACACATTTCAATTTTGAAAACTGAATTTATTCCAAGAAAATGTGGCATTCACTAAATAGTGCAATAAATATGTTTAAAAATGTCCAACGAGTAGGCCTACTAGTGTAATAAGAAAATAAATTCTATGATTTCACGTAGCATTCATTTAGGTATACGATAATTTGGGCTAGATATAACTGTCCAACTTCTGTCTTAATATTTATTCTGTACAGCTGCTGAATTTCAACTTTATTACCAAAAGAATCTAGCCAGGGTTTTTATGTAGGAGTTTTTCCTTTTTTTATCCGAATTCTTTTTCTCAAAAGCTCACCCTTTTTTAGGTGACAGACGGCGGAATAAAGGGGGGAAATTTGCAGCAAGAAAAAAATGAAACATGATCCATGAAAAGGATGGGCATATAGGGAAATTATAGTTTCTCAAACCACTCCTCTAATATTTCACAGAAACGAACAAAGAACTGAGGAGCTACAGGGATAAGCACCAGAAAAAAAAAAACATTTAATAATAATTGGCCGTGTGAACATGGTAGGCAAAGCATTATAAAATAGTTCAGGCATGAGAGATTTAGCTGGGGAGTTTGTATATGGCAGAAAGAAAAATGAGAACAAAAACACTCGGTTCCTCCTCCGACCTTGACCCAAGACTATAAACATCTAAACAATGCAGCCATGGAAGCAGTAATTTTTTTTAAAACAAGCCTACTGGATCCTGAATTTTCAAGTGGTCTTCACATGTTTTTGTTATACTGACATATTGTTCCTGAAACCGCAAATATGTTCAATATAGCAGTACTTATAGGTCTACGTATTGTAAATCATTTTCAGAATTATAACTTCCTGTTGAGAATAAGCAATTCCTTGGAACAGGTTGCTGCACTAATCATTATTCAGTTTTCATTGTACGTCCAAGTCCTCAAGGATCTAGTTATTCAATGTTATATGTAAAATACCATCTGTAATTTTGTGTTCACTGGATATATTCGTATCATCAAGAATATCTATAAACTAAACAACCTGGTTTCATTTCACTACATCAGGTAATAATTGATCATTTCGAAAGACATTATATTTGCATTATGGCCTCATGTGTACACATACAATCTGCCTTTAGACAATTTAAATGCATATGTTGTCACTATCAAATCTTCAATGATACTTACACTTTGCATAATACGGGTATAAAAATAGCTTTCATAGATCTACATTTGATACATTATATTTTAATACTGCAATTTTCTGCTCACAAGTTTTCCCTCTCATAATTTCACATCCTGCATGAGTAATAAACTCTGATCTGGCCAAGCACAGAAAATTCTCAGAATTTCAAATTTACATAGACCAACACACAAGAGTGAAAACAGAAGTGAAGGAAGAAAATACTAAGTGGTAAGAAATCAAATAATACTGACCAAAGTATTCTCCCTCAGGACTGTTTTCCATCTCCTCTTCCAGTTGCCTGGTCAGAGCCTCGATCTTCTTCTCAGCCTCGCTGGGACCATGGGGCCTCGGAGGCGTCACGCTGTAGGGTAGGAATGTTTTCGTCTGGGCACAAGTGGCCACTGCCACATTGCTATCTCTGTTTTTGCTTGCAGTAGATGCTGTTGCTTTTGCCACTGAACTGCTATAAGATGTTGGCAGACTATAAGCCATGCCTTTCTCATGCGGGTGGCGAGCATAAGATGCGTAAGATGGCTGCTGATGGTTGCCGTGTCCATGCCCCTGGCCTGGGTATGGTGGAGGTGGCATAGAGTTCACGACTTGAGAAAACCTATAACAATAAAACCAAGTTCCAATGTGTCAGAACTTTTACAACACTGGACAAATATGCGAGTTAGTTTTTGGTAGGCAAATTCTTTACACAAATGCAAAAGGGGATTCTGCAATACTTGTACCCCCCCCTCCCCCACACAAGTCTACATGCAGAATTTTAGAGAAATTGATCAGTAAATGGGAAAGAAGATCCGAAGCCATTCCAGGTAAGTTACTTTTGCAGTGCTCGTCCTTCCATGTCTGTGAGAAGGTGAACTCTCATCATCCGACATCCGATGTGCACGTTAGTAAAGCATTCTCAGCAATTAAACATGCATGACATCATATGAAAGCATGCAACCTGTTCAGATAAAAGAAACACTACAATAAATATTTCCTTTTACATACAAATATAGACACGGTTAATAAATGGCGTCTGCATAAATGGGAATTGCTACATTATATGCAACAGGGAACCAAAACCATGCATTTCCAAATTACAGTATGACTTGGTACATCTTCGTTCCCAAAGTAATAACAACAAAAGATTGTCATGCACGCAAACACAAATGACACTATTGCAATCCCGTAACCTTCCACTTCACATAGAAATGCATATATTTTTATGAAGCTTTCATTTTGGCCAATATAATTTCTATAAAATGTCTGCATCAGAATGTTTCCAACAATGCCAAAGGCAAAATCTATCGACTTAATTACTTAAAAAACCATGCAATTGAATATCCATTGAGTACGTCAATATGCGCTGGACTTCAGCATCCTTATCTACATATTAAACTGGCAAAATGTAAACTGTTTATACTGAAGTTAATTTCAGCAACTTGCACGAAATAACATGGCAAATGCAAACGATATGGAAGCAAGTTGAATAAACCTGGCTGTTGTTGGGTCCACATCAACGGGTGTCAGATGGGTGATGGCGTGAGGCCCATAGGTGGCGCTTTCGTAGATGGCCGTCGAAGGCCGCAACTGCGGAGGCGGTGGCAGTGCGACGGCTGATCGGCGTAGTTCATACGGCCAACTAGCAATGTACGCCTCCCCAGGCTCTTCATGTTCATGTCTACCCTGTTGTTGTTGTTGGAGTTGTTGTCGAGGAGGCCTGGGTGTTGCGTATTTAGACTGCGCTATAATGCTGTTTCTATCAACATGTGGCAGTTGCTGGGGCTCGTTGTTCGGATTCGTGCTTTTGCCTCGCACGATGAAACTCTCGATGGCGCCCAAAGAACGATTGTTCATCGCTTCCATTGTTGTAGTCGACGGCAATAAATTTGAGCTTGCCGCAGTCGGTAAATGGCATTTGTTGGCGTCCGGGTGAGCGAAGTATCGATGGTCACTTCGATCGCAACTAGACGTGCTTTGGCCGGCGCTATCGTAAAGACTCAGGTTTTGAATGTATCGAGATGCGTCGTTTTCCATGTCTTCGTAT
This sequence comes from Glomeris maerens, assembly GCA_023279145.1. NCBI lineage: Eukaryota > Metazoa > Arthropoda > Diplopoda > Glomerida > Glomeridae > Glomeris > Glomeris maerens. The sequence continues at coordinate 1,649 of WWPM01014525.1, read as the reverse complement.
AACTCCATGGTATTTGGCTAAAAAAAAGCTAGAAAGCCAAGCCAACCACTTGTTACTTGGCTTGATCTCGGTCCACACGTACGTGTGGGAAATGCCCGTCTACCTTGACAAGTGTCGCAAGCTACGAAGGCCTGTTTCGAATCTTTATTTACTCGCCTTGTTGACTCATCGCCGCCGCCCCAAGGTTGACACCGAGTCCCTCGAAGGCGGGTAATCCGTAGCTCCACCCTCCAGCAGATGGAACCAATGGGATTGCAGCATAAATAGTCTCTAAAACCCAGCCCGTACGTTGCAACCTTGGCAACGCCAGACGTTTTAGAGCCGCCGTTTTGACACCAAATTACTAGATCAATATGTCGGAAACAAAATTTTAAAATATATCCAATCTTTCAGCCGTCTGTGCCTGATGCATTGTGATTTCATCAATTATATGAAAGCTTTATTTGAAGGAAGACATTACAATTGCATACTTACTGTGCAGTGATTTTTTTTTACAATGTCCTTGCTGTAGTGGGCGGAGTCAAACTTGCATTATGTTTTGTCGTAAAAGTAATAATTTCAAATAAAAACCAAGAGGTTACTGGTAAGATTTTGTTGCGGATTAGATCGATCAAACAAATAGCATGTTGCTCGCAAAGTAATTTCGTTTATTATTATTAGAGCGCATGACGAGCCAAGACCAGGTGCAATTTGAAAGCGATCCTTTGGTGATTGCGCGGGATGCAGTTGATCGCTTGTATCAATTTAGGGATCACTATTTCCAAACAAATGCTATATCTTGCGCAGCGAGCAAAGACGAGCAAGTCAAACAATTATTAATTGAAACCATACTGATACTAGACAAACATCAACGTAAGTGCGTAGTAATCTTTAAAGCCACTGAGTGAAATGACGTCACCCGACGCCATTTACCAATCGGGTTTAAGTTGCCGCTTTTTCTACGAAACAGACGCTCGTGTGACGTCACACACATGGGGCAACTTCCTCGCGGTTCCAATAGCATATTTAGGAAGCATTATTAAAATGCAATTACAGTTTTAAAGCAACATTCCGTTGCTCACACTTGGAATATTCCCACACAATTTCAAATTTGTAAAGGATTCCCCAGCGTACTATTTAATTTCCATATTAAAATACTGTATAATCCCAAATAAATATGTGCAATATTGAAACCTTAAATTTAATTTGATACCTATGAATTGCGAGAAGTTGAGAATCAGAATTTAAATATTGCATTTCTATTTATGTATCCTAATGATATTCTACATTTCCTTGTAAACGTCCAGAGGGATGTGAACAACAGAATAGAGCACAATATTTTCTGTTACGGGGCAGGGCCCTCAACATTTTACCAACATATGACCCAAAAGCAGTTGAAGCACTAACACGTGCAGTTAAATTGGATTTCAAACTTGTTGAAGCTTGGAATGAGCTTGGTGAATGCAACTGGAAGAAGGGAGATATGGAAGCAGCACAAACATGCTACAAGAATGCTTTGAAAAGGGTTCAGTATAATTTAATTGAAAAATACAATGGATACAATATAAATGTTGATGAGTGTTACTTACAGGGGCCAAACAAAGTATCTCTCCGAAATCTGTCTATGGTTCTAAGGCAACTGGGGAAAACGAAAGATGACAGGAAAGCAT
>WWPM01014524.1:0-14673 GCA_023279145.1 Glomeris maerens | reverse complement strand
AAAAAAAACTTTTCCACGCCAGCTCGCACAAGCGCTACTTACTCTATTATTGATTTCCGATCGATGTTAGACAGGAAATTGCTGCCAATCACGAGCAACTCTCGGTTAGAATTCTTGACTAGAACGAGGCTTAATAGTTGACACTTAACCTTCTTTAATACGTAGTAACCCTGGTTTCAAGGAGAAGGATTCAATTTGCGAGGCAATTATTTCCAAACATGGCATCGGTTTAGGCGAATTGCTACGCCGAGATTTGACATCACTAACTAATTTGTGTTTTCCTGAGTCGATACAGTATTTTATTCCTAACCATGCATATACTGTTTGCTAGAAGATATGTAATTTATTTATTACCAATTGATTACACTTTTGTGGATTTAATCAACATTAATTGAACTAAAGATCTTGCATATCTTCTACTGAACTTTACCATAATTCCACTATACATGTGGCTGTACCATGGTCTACATTTTCCAGATTTCAACTACACACCTATCACAAAAACTTATCCGAGTTAGAATCTGTTTGCTCATGAAGAGATGCTTCAAAATCCTCAATGAATGTCACCCTGTCTTGTTACAGAAACATGTGCAATCATTTTTGTTCCGCCTCTTCCTTTCAATGTTATTAACAATGTATAACCTGTCACTGCTTTACTTGTATGCAAATATGTAAATCACTAACACACAAATTTTTTGATTTCATATATTTTATAGAAAAAATTTATACGAAATGTGGAACTAATATCATTTTTTGTTGTTAATTTTCTTACATTATTTTGTACTAGGCATAATGGATGAAATATTTTCCAATAATATTATGGCATGTGTTTGTTTCCACGTGCAACTTCCTCATACTATTCCAATTTTGAAACATGCGTAGGCCTAATGAAATGCTGCTGCCAAGGACCTAAGGGCTATCTGATGCAGCCAGTTTACGTGTATAGACTTCCAATTTCAATGTGATTGGCTTGGAAACAGATTGAGTAACTACTTTCAACGGTTTCATTACTTTCTCTATTATAATTTCAACAAATAAACGACTTCCTGCATCCCTTAGCAAGATTAATTACATTTGATTAATTTTTCTGCCTCCGCAGTAAGAAATGTAATTCAATTTTCCTTTTTCTTTCATTGGGAATTTCATTATTTAACACATTTCCTTGCGATACATTAACTTTATTTATTGTCTTGTATACAGCTATAGACACGTGTTAAATAAAGAGGATGCAAGTTAGTAAGTGAATATAAACGATCAATGTTAAAGTCAAGTTGAATTAAATTTGCTTATTAATTTCAGTAGGAAAAAGTGAAAATGCTGCATCACTCGTATGAGTTTGTATGGCAACGATAATCTAACAATGTCTGAGAATAGATATAATATAAAATGTCTGTATAGCAAATTACAAAACATTTTTTAAATAAAATGGCGAAGAAACCGACAGGTCCAGAATATAATTATGCAGCTCATGTCACCTGCTCCAAACCGTTGCTATGGCATCAAAATCCAGTTAGTTTTCAGTATTTTGAATCCATGTCCCTTGACTATAATTTTCCCAAAGTAGCCAAGTAAATAACTAATCTTTCTCCATCACAGAATCGTATTTTTAACTATTTGGGCAAGATGACTGTGATGCCTTGCATACATACTAATTTATTGAAGCAAAATGTTCATTTAATTTCCTTTATTAATTGTAATTTCACTCGTGTATTCTTGCAAATTAAACTTTCACCAGTTGAAATAGATCTGCGTATTTTGAAAACTGTCAAAGGAGTAGATTCGGCTCGAAATGAATTAACATATATATAAATCGAAAATAATTATGCGAGGCTGTTTATTAATAAAAGCTGCAATGACTTTGTAAATAGAGAAACATTTCTGTAAAATATCCAGATTGTTGGCTGTAGAGCTTTAAATCATTAGGCCGTACTGAAATTTCTGGCATATATCTACTTTATACAGTTTCACAAATCATGGACGAGTTCATGATTATGCAAAGAATATGGCAGAACTTTGTTATATTAGGAAATTACTCACAGATGAATGGATAGAGGATCTACCGTAGGACCCCATAGCCGGAAACCCGATCTGTATATTTGCATAATCATATGCTTGGCTAGGCTGACCATGTTTATCACACAGCAGTTTATCGTTGCTGTAATTCGTCTTCCGCATAATTTCCAAGTAAAGTCACCTATATGAATTATGTGTCCGAATTCTGCTTTATTTGTTAATCTCAAGTTGATTAATTTATGTACCCTTCAGTTAATGGGCATGCCAGTTAAATGCGGCGGTAAATCGAGGCCAAAAATAAAGGGTATAGGAACCTTAAAGATACAATGACTACAAAATGAAAGAAAAACCAACTTCCTGGGTTGAGCGATGGCAGCAGCGCCTAGTGTTAGTTTTTCTTTCATTGCTCTCACTGGGAAAAAAATAATTACAATTCCATATTTCACATGATTGGGCTTATCAATAGCTGAATAATTTTTACTCGATGCTCAAATTTCAAATGTTATACTATACACACCCACTTTATTTGGTAAGATGCAACTGCGACCGATGATTGATTGACTCCAGGAATCAATATGCAGCATATACATAAATATGCATTACATGTGGGCGTTGCTACATGGGGGAAAATTGAGGTTGTATACTGTGTGTAGTACATACATACCATATGAATCGAAATCAGACTTTGAGTTGACGAACATTGATCATGCAGGTTTGTTGTCAGTAGCAAGAGAATCATTAGGGGTTTTTGTACTGCGCATGCGCTGGCATGTATACACCGGATTGAATTGCAATTCATCAATTTTCAATTCCGTGTCTGTGCTATATATAACGTGGCTGTAAATTCTTGTACAAGATCAATGCACGTAAGTGAGTGAAGGCGTGGGTGGAAGGTACAAGATCTGAAGTTTCAAATTGCAGACAACGTGTCACAATTACAGGGTGGTGCGCAAATTTATTTGCAATATCGAGATACAAAAATAACTAAATTGTGCTGGTTCACACGTCATACGTAAAATCTATATCTGTAACAAATGTGTTCTTGACACGAGAGCGATGAAAGAAAAATGTTTTTTAACGGTATTATACAGTTCTGTTCAAGAAAGATGAGCCTCAAGGTCATACAATACAAAGGCACGATTTCCAATCACCATGTGACTTTGTGACTTTTTTTCTTTACATTTTTCTTGAGCATAACATGTACTACTTATTGCCAAAGGTAGTGGTCATGAAACTTTAATTTGTTTAAAGATATTATAACGACTGAACTGTTTATCTTCAGGTTATCATTACGTCATATGCTACAATCTGCGAAGCTCAACATTCACTTATCCACCAGGTGGCGCATCAAAAAAGTAAATTGCTTGTTCTGGATGGAAGGAAGACAGGAAGCTGTTCAACATTTTGCCAAGGTCTGTAACCTTAAGGTTATTCTTTATTATTAAGACGTTATCGCACAAATTTACACCAAATTATATAAATATGTAGGTATTCAATGGTGTGATCTGGAGATCGTTTTACTAAAGCAAACAGTTTAATAATACCCAATTCTCATCCTATTAAAATATGTATACAGGGTGTTTCACAATTCAGGGGACAAACTTTCAGGGTGTCTTCCCTGCATGAAAACAAGACAAAGTTCCTATAAACTCTTAGGTTTTTAAGTAGCACCTACATAAAATGTGTCATCCATAATTCACGCTCCCCACTTCTTTATGAGAAACGCATAATGAATGATCAATGGAAAGATATGGGGAGCATGAATTATGGATGTCATATTTTATATAGGTCCTACCTAAAAACCTAAGCGCTTGGGGACATGGGTTTATAGGAACTTTGTCTTGTTTTTGTGCAGGGAATATACTCTGTCAGTTTGTCCCCTGAATTGTGAAACGTCCTGTATTGCCTTTCCTTGATTGCACAATTTCACCCTCTGAATCGGTGCGCAAACAATTTACGTAATTATAATGAGCAAATAAGTTTAAATACCGCCCAGCTTAGCGCCACGATTTCGCAATTTTTAATCAAATTACGGGATTAATATTTTCCCGGAAAACCTGTAATTAGACGTAATGGACTTTGAGGCATAGCAAAAAATAATTGTCAATTGAATCTATTTCAATCCGGCGTTGAACGTATAGTTACTAGTTGGCATGGGATTTCATTAGTTATGCATTCACTATCATTCCATTTATCCCTATTTTTAATAAAAGAAAGAAAATGCAATCCCATGCTTGTAATTCAATCATATTAATCAATCGCAACTGAATGTAATTTGATAAGGTAATCAGGTGTAACGACCCAATTTCAGCTTTAAAATTGAACCAATGTGATTTTCTCCAACGCAATTTAATCGAATTGAGCAGCTTTTAATCAGTGAATGGTCAAAAAAGTTTGCCCCAAATTAGGTGACTGATATTAGATTCCACAGGGTGGATTTTAAATGTGTTTAATGAGCTTATATAGCAAGTGTGTAGTGAGTAACATGTAGTTGATTGCAAATCAAAATGCATCGTAGTATTTAATACTGAATTTTTATCATTGGTACATTTTTCATCCTCGGCACCAAACTTTAGTATGAAATTTGTGAGAACTTTTCGGATTGAAAAATGAACTACGCACTTGGAAGCTGAATGTCAGGATTTTTCTTCTTGACCTGTTTATTAGCTGAAACGAAATGTATACTCGTATAGTGTGAGCTTGGCTTTCACACTTCCCATTTTGGCTGTCCTTGAGGAGTTGTTATAAAACAAAAACATACATCGTGCCATTGGGTAACACATTTTTAAAAAGATTTATGAATCTTTCGTATTATGTACTTATAATTCCTTCCGCAGACAAACAAGTAAATAAACCATTTGCTTTTCTTGTGTTTATTAAATCCGTAATGATTGATATAAATTTTTTGGCAGAGTAGGGTGATTTACTTTTCAGATAATTTGATGAAAATAGTCCTATAGTGACAGCTGTGAATTCTGAAGAGGAGTCTGTCTAGTTGTATCCCTATTAATTTGCCCATTACTGGTTGGGATAGGGAATCGATGGTGATGACAGCAGTGACACCATTGCCAATTATTTTGTCTGTGCGTTTCGTGTTTGTGGCTTATAAGGTAGTATATACTCTTCTCCTCCAGTTTGATTCGACCGCACTATATGTATATATACGTATATCACTGCTCTCATTTGATTTGGCTGCAAAGTGGAACCGTTTCTGACGTGTCCCCCAATGTATGCGCACAATGCACAGTAATTGCCAGCTCAACGTAATGATGGTAATGATAGTGATGAGGAAAATCAAGGAGGCGTGTGTAAAAGGCAAAAATTGCGTTCACTGAAACGAGAATGTGCATGACACCTCCTAAAGTCGCTAAATTATTGTCAGGATTGATATGCAGAGTGACATACAATGTGTATAAGAATGCAAATTTTGAAGCAGAATTAACTTGAAATAGTTCGACCACATGGCAAATAACTGCTTCATATATACATACAACCCTTGGCCAAAAGTATTGGGCCACAGCTGAAAAAAAAAGTATGTTTTCCGAATGTTTATTTGCTGCGAATGAAGAAAAACTTTTTGTGAATTTTTGATTTATTCACCACTGGTTCAGCATGGTACAGGAAATAATCCAAATAACTTGCTTGCACAAATTAATCGCGTATTTTATCCCTGGCCCCAAGTATTAGACTTGTTATGTGTCTGAATTATTAGTACCTCCTCTGTTAATAATCATTGGGCTCATTTGAGCTAGATTGCAGATCTAATAATTCCTATGCATTTGTTGTAGGAGACAACAAAGTTTGCCTGTTGCCCACATTACTTTTCTTTTTTGGGACTGTTTTGAAGTTCTGCTTTTAAACATTGACTATTTTTAAGCCACATATGTATTTTCCATGTGAAACCTGCTTTGCAGGCACTTAAAGGCATTTTATTTAAATGTAACTCGGTAGTGTCTTCAATTTGAACTGCAGTAAAGCGTCTTATGCAAAGCGTCTGATGAAGTGTGTATATTTATAATTACTGAAACATTATACAAAATGGCTTTTGATCAGAAGTGATTTGGTAAGGCATTCAAATGGTGACATTAGGTAAATCATTTTCAGAATGGTTGGAAGTATGCATTTGTCCCTTTAATATGGGTGAGACTTCATGCGTATTTTGAAGCATTGGAAGATCTAGTTTGACCCTTATTGCATTTTTCATATAATGAAGTCTTTTATGTGAATTGCATGAGAACGAAACATTAATTTTATCATATGGCACGGGGAAGACCTTGTACTACTGTGCACGATATTCTGCAAATGCCCTCGCCGCATGACATTTTTCATATTTCCCCAGATAGTGTTTAAATGTTGGTGCTGTCTGAATACTACTTGCCTCTAATTAAAGCACTGCTTGATTATACGAAGAAGTCTCCTTTATGAAAATCGTTATTTAAATGAGCAATTATTATTGAAATTCCTAGGAGGATATTTAAGTTGCCAAGTATGGGTTTTTACAGTATTATGTCCCACAGCAAAGGAAGCATTTCTCGATAAAATGGTTACACGGGCAACCCTGGGGCACTGGTACAATCTTGAAATCTACAATTTTCACAGTGTTTTGCCTGTTACACCTTGACTTCGATTGAGATATCATGTCGTGTATAAATTACACTAGTCATCCAAGCCATTATGGTATTGCTTCTTACGCATGCTCAGAAATATGTATAGCTTTACTGTGTGTTCAAAAATGCCAATGAATGCTAAATGTTACAGAGCATAATTTGTATGTGAATCATATTTAGGAAAATAGTTATATTTCTTAGAAAGGATTTTACCGTTAGCTGGAGTTAAGATTCCGTAATTGTTTCATATTTTTCCATTTTCAAATCTATGTTACAATCACTGGGCCAAAATGACTGCATGGTGATGTTGTAGAGCGTGACGGAATTTACCTCTTTTGGAAATTGCTTTTTCTCAGGATAAAAGGCAAGAAATGTTGCACAAATGAGAATGCATTCACCATAAATAACAATAGAAAAGTGGTTTTTCGTTGCAATTTCATGATCATGCTATAGTTGGTTATATGCCGCACTTGCCTATATAGACAAGCTGTAGTTGTTTTGTCTGTTAGCATGATGAAAGTCTTGCAAAGTAAACTTGCTGTAATAATTTCTAGATTATAATGGTATACAGTTCCAACTACAGACATGGAAAGGGTGTGCCCAGCTTCCAGCTCTATCCGTAAGAAACGAGAAAAGAGCATTAGTTAGATCAAGATCGAGAAGATCTACACTAGCTGAGTTCAATTGATTGCATTTCTGCATTATTAGGTTTTACAATCGTTCTCAACTCGAGATGGAGTCATTTTCTAATTGGCCACCGCATTTTTTAGCTTAACAATCCATTTCATATAAGACAGTTTCGTGGTTCTGGGATTAAATCACCGAGGACTTATTGTATGTATGTTAGAATCAATAAGAACTACTCTAAGACATACACCTTGTATACAGGGTGTTTCACAATTCAGGGGACCAACTTGCAGGGAATTCCCTGCATGAAAACAAGACAAAGTTCCTATGAACCCATGTCCCCAAGTAGGACCTACATAAAATGTGACATCCGTAATTCATGCTCCCCACATCTTTCCATTGATCTTTCATTAGAGTACTTAGCCTAATTACAAATGCTCTCTGTTGGACCGTGCTGTCTTTTATTGTCATGTATCGCAGACACAGCATACTTCTAAGCTAGTGCATGGATTTGACAAATTACAAAGCGCAATTAAATATTTCATATTCCAGTTATGCAAAAATCGAAATTGCTTGCATTTTTATATCGTAACTTTTTTTTTCATCCCTCTGCGCTTATTTCTCAGAATTTGGTAAGCAGTAAGACGGGTTCAAACAATCTAATTTCGATGCATCATTCATTATTATAAATCAAAGAGAAGAGCTGAAAAATGTCTTGGCGAAACCGTATCTTAAAGATTGTCAGATGAGGATTTATTCCCATGAGATTCGGCACAAAATATCGCTCAAATAAGATTATTTTCCTTACGCCACATTTTACGATTCCCTCATTAGTGAACAAGAAGTATTTCTTTCTTTTCCAACGTCAATTCAAATCTTTACACAAATACCCATGGTGCTATAAACTAGTGTCATATTTTTATTAAAGTGATACTACATATCAGAAAAGGAACTCGGTGCCAATTTGAAACAAGATCTGCATCGTGCAACACTAAATGTGCTGTTATCTCAAACTCACTTTATTGCATCTTACAACAACCTTTTCATTGCGTTGCTATTTGGGAACCATAAAAAGAAAGCATTTCCAAAAAGTGGGTGGAATTTGTACCTCTATTTTACACGTTTATTTATGTATAGATACAATATTAAATTGCAACGGTATATTTTTGTGTTTAAATGTTGAATTGCATATTTTGTATCCGGGTATGCCAATTATGAACAAAATACTGAACTGTGCAGTACTGAACTATGAAATTTCAAACGGTATTGATTTTGTCCATATGCATCTCGCTGCTTTACGATAATTTGTCTCACCAATTCTCAGTATATTTGATGTTACTCTTTGTGAGTTATGAGCTGCTAAAGTTTCATCAAACAGGAAGTGACCTCCTAACTGAACCATCCCCGTAAGGTATATTTAATTCATTTAGGAGGTCAAATAACGTTTCAGGGAGTGTTACAAATTTGTCAGTTCACTCTTTTGATTTTGATTGTTAGTATAATTCGTCATGCAGTTACTGCGTGTATTTTCAAATTTTATATATACCTGAATTCAAAAAATCAGAGCATGATCTTTAAATTCAAATGTCATCTTTGTCATTCGCATGTTATGTCACCAATACATATGGACCGTGGATGTATAATAATTGACCTGACAGCAAGCCATGGGTCATTTATGCAATGAGACCGGACTGGACACATATTAATTAATACACCAGTAATTATGTTAATTGAGATAAATAAAAAATATATTATATACTGTGTAAACATTCGCCAGCTTGTGGCTAATATTCGTTGTTCCTGTGGCATATGCTATATGTTTGGTCTCTCTGACAAATTCAATGTCAGGTATTATGCATTATGGATGGTACAAATTACCTATATATAAATATGGAAAGTAATTGAGTGCCAAAATTGTTGAACCGTTTCACACATGTTTTTGAAAGGCCGCATCAATCACGTGGTGTAAAGCTGGAAATGATTTAGATTAAAGGTGTACACATGATGCAAAATTCAGATAAATTCCCAGTTAATCTTCGTAAAATGTAGATGGTGGTGGTTGAAAGCACCTGAGAGTGTCAACGCGTTTCTTTCAAAACCAGCCTTGAAAATGTGTTGAAACCATGCACTGTGATTTTCATGCATGCATGTAAGCAATATCCTTTATTAATAAATATATATGAATGTTGTCTTGACATTGCAGCAACGACATCGGTGACAATATATGCCCCCTTTCAGCAACAAATCAAAGTCAGACCGTATTATTGATTTCTTAGGATGAAAGGAAAAATATATTTGACAGACTTTGATGACATACACCTTAGGTATATAGTTCCTTGAAAAGTCTAACGCACCACCAAACACTTTCAAGGCTGCCGTTGTTGGAAGATGAACTGTGAGTTAGTTTTTATCTAAAGGATTTTCGAAAACGGAAAGAACCTTGACTTGATTTCCTTGCTTCAGCAATATACAATGTTGCTGAATTACAGTTATAGTCAGACATATTTGAAACTTTCCTTTGCAGAAATATCGTTTTTGGATCCTTGACAATGCTTTTAAAGAAGATTACTCAATGTAATTCTTATTAATCAAGTGAACACTGAGATTAAGAGATTAAACATTATTGACTACTCCAATATGTAGTACGTAACCCTATACATCTGGAACAGTACAAACAATGATTTATCTGGTGTAAATATTTACGTATAGCTGGAATGCAATCTTGGTTTAGCCAATGCGTGTCATTTTGCCTGTTGGATATCGCAAAAATAGGAATTACGGTCTTCATAGTAGTATTATCATGAAACTAATGCAAAATTCAGTACATGTTCAATATCGTGCAAATATTTTTGATTCTCTTACTCTCATATTAGTAATTTGAAAAAATGAAGACTGTGGTGTTGCCCAGTTAAATAATTCTTGATAAAATAATGGGAAATGACTATATACAATGAATTCATCTTAAATTGCATTTACAGTATCACAAGGGACATTTTTATAACTCGAGCTTTTTAAAATACTTATCCAGCTTAGTTTTAAATGTATATACTGTATACCAACTGGTATATACAGAGCGATTGGGAATGCAGCACCTCAGCTGGCAATCTGTTCTACTTATCCACAAGCCTTTGTAAGAAAAAGTGCTCTTTTCTTACCATTAGTTGAGACCGCTGCCTCAGCGTTTGCTAACAGCCCATCCCGCCACCAGTATTTATCCCACTGTAATTCTGTGTTCTCAAAATATTTGGCCACGAGCCACAGAACGAAATGCACGTGTTGACTCTTTGTCTATATTTGCCATCTTTGGAAAATACATCAGAGGGAATAATGTACTGGATCCATGCATCACAATATGTGCATGATGCGTCACATGACCAGACATTCACCTAACCTGCAAATCCAGTTCATAATATTTCATTTGTGAGTTTGAGCTAAAGAGCTGCTGCAGAACAATCATATTTTTATATTGAATTTGATTTTGATCCAATTCGAAGATAACTGCGATAAGATTTCGATGATTATTGCCATCTGTACAATCTATTTAAGTTCACGCTTTTCCAACAAACCCTCCTTTGCATAGGTGCAACACTCTAAAATCAAGCTGTTTAAAAATGCACCATTACCTAGTTGATTTCCTTTGTCGCAAAAGTAAACCTTTTATAGGTGCATTAATTAAACCGTAGTTGCATGCAAGTACAGATACTCTTTCTGTCAATTAGCCATTGTTAGCTTTATTATTTCCACCTATTTGCATCTTGTTTAAACCACCAGCAAGTTCTTGTGGTTTATAAACAACTTAATCCGGGTTTAACCCCTATAAACCAAGGGTCTAATTAAACATTATACATATGCACTGGCAACACCATCTGATTTTAGAGTGTATAGATGCTTGACTAGATGATTGGGCAAATTGGAAAATGCAATTTAAACCACGCCCAACCAGAGTATCCATGCAAAGATATCGCCTATGAGGTTAAATAAATGTGGCTATAAAATGGACGCCCTGTAAAAACATGTATTCACTGCCTTCCAATTTAATGTAAGGTGAAACTGAAATGGACTATATATGTAATGTTACTTCTGCGTAAGCAGTGCAAACATTAATCACACATTCCCTGTAAAGGATGCAGGACATTATCAAAGATGGCTGCCCTCGCCCCTGTGATGTCTCGTATCATCCCTTTGCGCGTTCATTCCTGTTATATAGTTGAAAAGCACATGCATGCCGTAGCAGTAGTAATATCAGTAGTGGCAGTAATACCACCTATACATGTACGTGAGGGGAAACTTTTCTTGCACGTGCCGCCTTTCTGATGTAAAATTCCTCAATTGGATTTGCACATGTCTCTCTGCAGCAATGCTATAAACCGTGTAGGCAACTTGGGCGAGCAGTGGGCTGCTGGGGCATTAAGATGTCGTTTGGAAATTCGTTTTCACCGTCTAAATCTCGCTTGGGAAAACGTTGGCAATGCAAATTCGCGTGTTAAATGGTGAGGCAGGAGGCTTGCGATTTTCACCCTTGTCTGAACCTCCTGTCTTAGTTTGCTCTGCATTCCGCCCCAGTAAAAACAATTTCACTTGGTGGCCCGGTGAAAAGTTGGGTTTTTATATAAGGTAGACCGCTAGCTGTGATTCAGTGAATGCATAACGTATTTTTGCTTCGCATGCTGACCGAGTGCCAGACTTTAAAAGTGATTGTAGGGAATTGATCTGGAAAACTCCGGCTGACAGTAATTGCAGTGCTGACACCAAGTCTTCCCCTTTCCCTTATTCTTCTCCTTTTCCCTACAATAGCTTGTGGTGCACCAATGCCTATTTCCTTCCTCTCCACTTCTCTGTATACGCAGCTATTGTTTGACCCTCATCTATTATTATGTATACCTCCAAAACCGACCAGGACTTCCCAAATAATAATTCGGTCTCAAGTAGGCTTACAATATACACATGTGCATATATTCTCTCGATGAAAAAATCACAGCTAGTTGGCCAACTTCACAACTGTGTATACAAGTGCCGAGAAGTAATGATAGATAACGCAATTACTGGGGGTCTTAAAGGTGAGCTGACAAAGTATTTTTTCATCTTAAAGGTTTTTATGTGAATTTAGGCAGAAGATAAGCACATTTGTGCCAATGTCCCAACAAGGATTCAAAGTTATTAGTTAATTGCGGAAGCTTTGCCAAATAGGACTGTTTAGCGCAGGCGGACCTTCTATATAAACGATCCCCGTCAACTTATGCCACACCCTCTTTTATACCATGAACGACGTGATTGCGTGCGATCGGAAGAGTCGACTGTATAGAGGGGGTTCAGCATGCTTCACATACAGCCGTTTATCTTTCTTGTACACAACTACAGTATACAGACAACCTCGTGTAACTCGATCTCAGTTAATTACGTAAACTGGTTAGCTCGATAAATCTACCAGGTCCCAATTTTAAATATACGAGTACAGTAGAACCTCGATTTTGTGAACTAATTGGGACCAGGGGTGGTTAACAAAATCGAAAAGTTCACACAATCGAGGTTTAATTTTTAAAAATTGTAAAAATTATATACACTACCCAAACAAAAATTTTTAAAGCTGCTGCTGGTCTGCAATAAAGCTGTGAATGTTTCACTTGCTGCTTTATTGCATGCAGTATACACATTGCAGGCATGTGGCATGCATGTGACAGCCAACAATTTTTGTTAAGGTAGTCAAACGGCCCGATCGTCAATGTTTTATACAGATTTATTTTTGCCATAAACATTATATCTACAGGTACATACACTGTATAACTTACATAATGTACAAAATGCAAAAAGTCGGTTGAGTGGAAAGGGGCCTTTTTCGGCACCCTCACAACCGCTTCTTCCGCCCACCCGCTAACCGCGTGAAAAACAATTGAGGCTCTCCGAGTTCACAGGACGAAGAGTTCACAGTGCAGAAGTTAACAAAATCGAGGTATTACTGTATATGCTTTTGCGTATATAAAAAAAACAATCCAGGTTAATTCGATCTCGCTTATGGGATAACTTCCGGTCAGCGTATTCCAGTCATCTGATATTTTCTCACACCCTGTATTGCAACAACCACTTTTACTGTGCAACTGAAGCATGGAGGCCTCACACAAATGAACCTGTGTGTTGATTAGCAGAGAAAAATGAAATTTGGTAATGGGTGTATTTGGAACACTTTATCGCCTTTGTTCATACTGGGTGAAATAAAAAGCATTTTTTTTCCAGTACCCAAAAGTTTATCCTTTGACATTGGATAACTCGAAAGGTATGCAGGGTTGACTGTATAGATTGGTCATGAGTTTCATCTCTTCTTAACGGGACTGTAACTAAAAGTTGGCATATGTGTACTGCTCTATCTATACATATATGTATGTATCGTATATCGTAAAGTGAGATTGGTGGCAGATTGAAACCCGACGTTTATCGCTGGTTTGTGTGCATGCACAAGGAAGGGTGCATGATAACGGAAAGTGTTCACTTGATTTGTTAATCCGATGTGAAGATTAAAACACGAGTTACACGTACTATATCAATCCACATAATTATCCCAGCTGTATTGCATGTATACATGTTTAGATTTTGACATTTAGGTTATAACTTTGTTGCTGTGTGTAGATTTCTATGCACACATTATAGCATTATACTGAACATAGTTTCCAAACTCTGGGTCGCAGTTTATTGCAGGTCTACTGGTTGCTTTTGATATCAGTAATGTACCAGTATTTTTTCCATTTAATTTGTGGGCTGAGTACATTATGAATGTTTAATTTATGAACACGTATAATGCAGTTTTTTTTAGTTCAGTCCTTTTTTATTTAATTTTTACGTCGAATTTCCTACTCAAAAACTGGAATTGTGAATTGGAAGCCAGGAACTACTGGAAATCTCCGATCTCAGGGCTATTCCCACTGCTGTTTTCTTATAACTACTTTTTTTAAAGAGTGGAGCGATGACCTGCTACTGTTTCATTGAGAAACCAATTTTATGACTTGTTTGAGCAAAATATTATAAGGATAGTGGCCATTAATATTTGAAAAATTTAGCAGGGTTTCTGCCATTGTGACATATATCAGCTACACTGTTATTTTTCTTTCGGTAGTTCAAAATATATACGAGAATATTGGTGGAAAATAATGTTTGTATTTTTTCGATCGAGCATATTAAACAAACTGAATTTTAAATAGAAGATTGCGCACAGTTAGCAAAAATGGAGCACCACGCACAGTAATTAATATTATATTCATGACATGGTAATATAGAGTTGTAATATTTGCTGTGGAAAGTTAGGAAAGCCCAAACTAGCTTCGTCATTTTGAAATAGGAGATTATTCAGGTTTCATTGCATGCCAGCCTTTCTCTCTACAAGCAACCTGAGGATTGCACTTAATTATCCTCGATTAATTTCACACTGATTGCGTGTGTG
>WWPM01014520.1:0-30278 GCA_023279145.1 Glomeris maerens | reverse complement strand
TCGAATTTAATCATTTTAATAACACCTAAATATTTACTTACATTTATGTCGCTGTTTTGATCAAGTGTTGGGCAAGTTTCTGATGTGCAATGGAAACCTTTCTTTCCTTCACATGTACACGTTTTGCACAATCCATCAGTCCAAGTGTCACCGTACTAAGTGCAGATTGGAATTATTGTACTATAAAATGAGCATTCGTGCTTACAACAATGTGCCCACCTGGTATATGATTGGATGTGTTGATATTTGATTACTTCTCACTTCTTTACCATTAATGACTTCGAATTCATTATAAAAAAGACATGAATTTGGTGGCGGCACTGCGAAATAAATTAAGAATGGTTAAAATATTAGTTTTTCATTTGAAGCTAGTGTGCATTGTAAATTTATACATACAGCATTCGAACTCTTGGCAACACTTGTATTTGGAATATTCTTTCTCGTGTAAAGAATAGCCTTTTGGACATTTGGGGCCTTTTGGACATTTGTTTGTGTTACAGATTGATTGTGATACATTACAACATCCTTCTTGTTGTATCTGAACTTCTTCACCTACTTCCAATTCGATAAATCGTAGAGGTGGGCATAGGAATGGGTCACATTCTGTAGAAAATGCATAATTATTACTGTCATTCTTTTATGAATAATTTGCCAAGGAGACTTTGATTGTTTCTTTTGTTACCACAAGTGTATGTAGGACATTCCTGATCTCCACGAACTATCTGTTTTAATACTTGGCTCATTTCACACTGAGGCATTTCTGCAGGTGGGCAAGGCTTTACTGGTTCTGGAACTGAAATTTAAAACAATACAACTAGTTATACATATATACTATCCAATGCACGTTGTGCTGTATACAATAAAAACACAGATATGCATGAATGTTCATTTACCACATGTATATTTATTGCAGCAAGTTTCATTGCTTGCATAGCTTGTTTGTAAGAACTCTTTGGGGCGACAGATTGGTTTCTCAGAGCATGTTTGTTTAAGACACTCGACTTTCTTATTAGTTGTACACTTGCATGTGGTGCAAGGATCAGGGTACCATGTTTCACCAATCTGAAATTACATTATGGGAATTCAGTAGTCATTCTCAGTTTTTCAAGGTTTAAAAGATTCAATTATTACCTTATGACCTTCGTCATCGCAAGTTTCTGTATAATAAATAAATAATCAATAATATTGATTTTCATATGAAAATTGCATATTACTATAAAAAAGTTATACACAGATACTGTTCTATGGTTTCTAAATCTTTTGCAAGCTTATAAAAATATTAAAATGTTGTATTCCTTACCGCATTCACGGGGATCAACACACACACCGTCTTCATTAAATACTTTGCCTCCTTTACAGAAGCAACCATCAACTGGTGCATTGTCGCAGTAGTCTGGTTTTTGAGTACCATTAACAATATGAACGCAATATGTTGGGCATGCCGGACCACATTGATCGAAATACATCCCATCAGGACACTGGTAATCTAGAATCAATGTAAACATTAAGATAAAAATATGGCACTTGCAATGAAATGTTTCCAAATTTTAAATGTGCATGAAAATTAACTTACCGCAAAACTCTGAGCTTCTCCAATCTTGAATGCATACACCAGCCGTAGCACATCTCCTTGCGTACTCTGTTAAGGCTCTACAAACTGAGTGAGTTGGGTTTTCACTGTGGCACACATCGAATTCACATGCTTTTATAAGTGGTTCTGGATCAATTATGTATGTGCAAGCCGCGAATTGAGAATTTTGAATGATATCTTGACACCGATGTAACGACAGTTCAGCATCAGGCAAACATTCAGATTCCAGCTTGACTTTGCAAACATCGTTGGTGCTTTCCATTCCCTCTGGTGGCTTTGCCAACCAACTGAACCCGAAATCGTCAGTATTGTTTGTGACGGCTCCATCTTTGATTTTTATGTCGTCATCTGGATCATGGTTGCAATTTCCTGTGATGAGGTTTGCACATATAACAAGTCTGTGTGAGCTAATATTTTCTTTGTCAATCTAGTTCAATACACCATTTCTATAATTATTCCAGTACGCGTATGTCAATTAAGGTGGATTGTAAACTAGAATCACTGACAAAATTGGGAACAGATGTACGACTCCGTACTCATAATTGGAAGAAAAACAAAAAAAACTATTCTTTATTTGTGCCTACTAGTTTCGGATTCTAACCGAATCCATCATCCTATCAATTTTAATTGAACTCTTAAAAAGTCTACTGGAAAAATGAATAGAATCACTGAGGTATTTGTTGCAAATAATCCACCTATTGGCACGGAAAAATAGAAATTGTGATTGGCTCCACCCCCAAAAGTACTAAAGTATAACATGCCACATAGTCCTTCTGTTTGATTGTAGTATATTTCTGACGGCAAGCGGACCTCAAATCCGTAATTCAGCTCGAAATATCGTACTTCAAGGAACTCTTCAGGAACTGTGAATGTAACACTTCGACCAGGAATGCTCTCTATATGAATTCCATAAGCTTCAAATGGGAAATGACGAGGGTATAATTGAACACCATCAAAAGTAACCTATGGAAAACATGTAAAACAAACATTACGTAAAGACACTCAATGCAAATATAGGTATTGGTTAATAGATATTCGGATAAATAATTTTACCGATTCGTTTATTCGGAAATAAGCGAAATGGCCATTGTAAAGAACCATGACGGCAAC
Organism: Glomeris maerens; assembly: GCA_023279145.1. NCBI lineage: Eukaryota > Metazoa > Arthropoda > Diplopoda > Glomerida > Glomeridae > Glomeris > Glomeris maerens. The sequence continues at coordinate 27,577 of WWPM01014520.1, read as the reverse complement.
AGTGCATGTTGTTAGAGGTTCTTCAAAGCAATCTTCGTTGGTTGCATACACCTCAAATGAATAATTTTGCTGTGGTGACTTTGGTCTGGCAAGTACGTATGTACAGTTTCCTTGGAACGGAAAGTATTTTCCATCGAAGCTGTAGTAATGGGGATCTCCATAACCCTTGCACACGCCTGTTTTCATTCAAATATACATAAACGAGTGGAAATACCCGTACCTACATACTACGAGTAGCATGAAATAAATACTCACAATCGCAACATTTGGTAGCTTCAACACATTTGTCGCCTTTTCTGATGAGACCGTCTGGGCAGAAACATCCAGCCACACATTTTTTCTGATCACATGAATCTGACTGATTGGTCTGTTTGATATCTTCACATGTTGGTTCGCAGTTTGGTCCGCAATCTTTCCACACTAGATTTGGCGGGCATGTGGAATCTGCAAAAATAATCATTATAATTTTCCAATTTAATGCCATTTTCTTAAAGGCCGGGTTTAATTTTGATGGGTGTAAAGAATGACTTACGACATCCTGTGCGAGATCTCCAATAAGGAATTTCTAATCCACGCTGTCTTTCACATTCCTCAACGTATGATATGAGACCGTCACATTGACATTGCTTATCAGTCTTGTTGGTGAGCATTAAGCATTCGCAAATTGATTCAGCACAGAAGTTCATGTGGGTCTCCAGATCTACTGTCTTGTGGCAAACGTCGAAAGGAGCCTTTCTGTGTACAATTTCAACAAAAATGCTCAGTAGCAATAATATAAAGGTCTCCGGAATGTCTGGTTTTATTATTAACAAATTTGAAAGGAAGCGGCGTGAAATAAAATCATGTCAGGGAACATCCATTGTTTCCGACCTGGGAGCATCCCTTAAAGCTCAGACCTATTCGAAATGGAGGAGTAATCGCATTCTTAGTTTTGTTGCTGCCCATTTTCTTCTAGCTTCACTACCCAATCAGTGATGCCTTGCAGTGAATTGGAGTGGTGGGCACTGAAGTGAGAAATTAAAAGCATAAGCACGACTAGGATTGCTCTTCCATTTTAGCATCAATTTTGTATCTGATAGTAGAAATGCGTTCAGAATATTTTTGCAGAAGAGTTGCTAAATATAACAACCGGGATCAGACACAAATTGGTCCAGCTAGAATCTGCTTGACCTTGAAGGGGCGTTGCAAGGTCGTCGATGACGTCACCAATAAATTTGTAATTTACCCTGACATGTCATTGTGTTTGTTGTCTGGCACTTTCTGTTATTGACTTTCCGGACGCTCGGTAAACATGTGCATTGGTTGGAAAACATTATAGGAAAAGCATTTTTTTATATGTAAAGCTGATAGTTTTACCCCAGATCATCGCACAGTTCCACTGCTTTCTGCCAATCTACGAGATCGCATTTTTGATCATTGCAACTGTCCGAATTCCGAAGAGCCCAATCAGCTCCAAACTCGTCAAAAGATGTTGCAGTTGAGACGCCGTCTTTTAATTGGAAATCGTCAGTGCTGTTGTTATTGTAAAAGCCACATAGACCATAAACTTTGCTTAAGAGACTTTCTTTTACCTGGAAAGAATACAATTTCCATTCACATTTATTTGCTACGGGTTTCTTGTATCAAATTTCGCAGTACTTACATCAATTCTTGCATGTCCATAGTCTTCAACAATTAATGCAAAGTTGTGTAGGATTGATTTGAAAATAATAGCGTTTCCAGCTTTTCTAATGCCAATATCTTTGAACCGTTTTTCAATTAGAGGCAGAGCTTCATGCGGAATTTCATTATCACCATGGTCATATACTTGGCCATTGTAAATACTGAAGGATAAGTGTTCATGTTTTATTACATACGCCTTGTGACATTTGGTGTCGTTTCTTTCCATAGGACATATTTTCATAACTGCAATATTAAAATTGTTTTATATGTATTGTAATTTTAGTTTTCTGATTTGTTACTTACTCGTGATATTAAAGTTGTCATGCTCTCTATCCGTGAATAGAACATGATTGCATATGTCAGAGTACATGTATTCCCCATCAAATGTTTTGATAAAGCCGCCCGTTATCTCACAAGAGGCTTCCTCTAAAAGATTTCATGCAAAACATTTGTGACATTTCAAATTTGAATGTGCTAAATTTATTAAAAACATACTTGGAGGCTCAGGTGTTGGTGGAGGAGTTGCAGAAGTTGTATATTCTGTAGCTGAAAATGCAAAATCGTTATTTTATCTGTAAGCAATTCTCCTGGGAAAATCTGCCATTTTAAGTCAGCCTACTAGTGGGGCAGTTTAGTTCATCGTCAGGGCAATCTATTTCTCCATTGCACCACTGTGACTCCAATATGCATTGCTTGGAAGTTGGACACAACTTCTCTGTTGAAAGACACGTTTTACATTTGCAAGTGCAGTTTTCGTCTAAATCTGCTTCATGACCCTGAAATAATTACAAGGTAAAAATAGCTTCCTCTATAAATCTGAACAGCGCTTTAGGAAAATGTTATGATAACGACACACAGTAATTAGATGTGTACTTGCCTCAGGACATGTATCGCATGTTTTGTTAACGCAGAACGAATGTCCGTTAATTGCGCACGTGCAAATATGACAATATTTAGTTTCCATAGTTTCTCCCGGCTATAGGGTAAATGGATTGAAAATTTATTTGAAGTTATTAACATGACTAAAAATATTTGAAAGCCATATTTTAAAGGCTGTACGTACTTTTGATGTGAAGCAGATTACCAAACTTAGGTAGCAATTAAGTGCAATAATTAATTCAAGTGGAATTTTGATGCAAAAGTAGAACTTCGATATACAAATATTAAGTTATAACCAAGTCTTGATATAACCGAATTTTATATACAGTATTGGAATGCATTTAATTTAATTAGGTACTTATTATTTTGCGAATAAGAACATTTGTTACTTGTAGTTTTCAAATCATTTTATCATTTTGCTATTCAGTAATTCTGCGTTACACTAAAAATAGATGAGCTCATTTATGGAACTTAATTAAGATTGCATTCTAAAAATGTATTTTGTTACGGAGTTGGCAGAAAGTGTTCTTAGCTTAAAATATGGTATGCTTATTGCATTAAAATTGAAGTGAAGCTATACATTACTTTGTATTTGCGACCATCTTGGAAACAAGAACAATTGTGAAATTCCACGCATTGGCTACCATCGCAGTTGAAGTTCTGCGGACATGTTTCCGGGCATGAGGAAACCATATCTATTGGGACTTCCGGGCATAAAATTGGTGGTGGTGGAGATGTTGTTGCTTTGTCGTTGGAAAAATACATGTCAATTTTGAAAACCAGGAGCTATACTGCGCGCCTTTATTAATTGAATATGCAGCTAACCTGGACATATCCAGCATCCAACCCTTATTTCATAGTCCTTGCACGCAGCTTTGGGTTTTTGATCTTGTTCACGACAAACTAGGCCGTGTTGCAAGTCGCATGATACATTTTGGCCCATTTCGTTGTATGGTTTTTTGTGTGCCAGACTGCGGCACTCGATGACTACAGGTGTAATACATTTATCATCGTGATAATAAGCATTCAGTGCAGAATCCACTGTTTCATAGTCGTCTGGAGATGAGAGCTTTGGAAATGTGTTTGAGATCCAGTCCGTGTATTTTGTGCATTTTCCTGAAAGTTTATGGATATTTTTGGTAACTTCTTCATCGAAAAGCGATTTCAAGTTCTTTTTCATGACTACTTACTTTCCTCTTTGACGTGACATCCAAGTACTTCTAAACGCATGGCAATATGGTCCTTCCATTCGTATGGATATATTCTAATGTATTGGGCAGTAATTGTTGAAAGAAAATATCTGTTCACTGGAGTTCCGTTATCATAGTTTCCTTCTATAACCTACATGATAGTTTTAATTAATTGAATTATGTCCCATAACATTTTCATGCAGAAGTGTCAGCAATGAAGTTACTTCGTTTCCATCGGATCCAAGAGCATACTTCCATGTATATTTGTCGGTTGAATACATAACTTTGTAGGATTTTACCCATTCTGGATATTTGTCTCGTCCTGGAAGAATAGATTAATGTACAGGGTCAATACTTGTATTAATGCATCGGCAATTCTGCATACCTTGAGTAGTCAGACCGGTGATATTGATAAATTCATTAAAATCAATCTGCACATATTCATTTCGAGAATTAGTGTTTGCGACCCATCCTCCTGTATCATGTCCTTCTTTTGTTCCGATTGCAATTCGTTTGGGACCACTGCGTTCTCCAGCCAATGAGGATGTAACGTGCATCTGTTGTGGAAGAATCTTTCCACTGGCTATGCCCATTGGCTCACTGCATTCTGGAGCTGTATATTTGAAAATATGAACATATGGCCTATATGTACGTATGCTACTTTAAGACACAGGAGTGTTATGAAAATTATCTGGAATTGCTATGGCTCAAGTATTGTTGGATGAATTGCGTATGGGCTTAATGATTACGTGAATTACCATGAATAGTTAGTGGCATAAGATTCAATTTAGGGTAGATGAAGCAGGATGGAATAATGTGAGGTAGATTGGTTAGGATAGGGTAGCGTGCAGTTACTTTGGAATTAACCTTTGGATTTAATTTAATTGCTACATTGCTTCCTATTTGCATTACAGATAATTAATTTCCTGACGAAAGATGATGGTGATATTTAATAAGAATAGTAAAGCAACTCTGATTGAAATGTACAATTTACATTATGGAGTCTTTTACGCCAAAACTCATGTTTAATATTTGTATGCAATATAACAGGCCATCATTCACTTACCAGAAGGTGCAGTTGTGTGCACCATGGGAGTTGCTAAGTGAAAACAAAACATTCATAGTTACAATTGAGCAGAATTTAAGGAACATAACTACAAGGAAATTGTGATTACCTGTTGTTATTGTTGATGCTGTTGTTGCTGCTTCGGTTGTTGTGGATTCTGTTTCAGTTGTTTCAATCTTTGGGGATGTTGTTGCTATACAATAAGGGATTGATAGTTGTGAGACGTGTCAATATTTTATACCAACTGAGAGTTTTCTACTTACAATAGGCTTCGTAACACCCCTTTATTTCAACTCTCATAGCAATCCAATTGTGCCAAGTTTTAGGTATAATACGCAAAAATCTTGCACGAACGGGCTTCTCAAAATAATTTGTAACGGACTTTATGTTGTCGTTATTACCTTCATATGTCTAAAGGGAAAGTTCATATAATTCTGAGTTGAATGATAAACAAAACGCGCTAAATAAAATTGTAAAGATATTCCAGATAATTATGACAGCATGAGACTATACCGATATAACAGTAAATAAGTTTTCTCTAGTTTTGTATATCATCCTACTTTTGCATTAAATATTTTATTGATGCTGTAACTATTTTCACCTACCCGTGGTTGAAGATTAATATCCAAAATATAGCTCCAATCTGTACCAGTATTGCTGTACTGTACGTTATATGAAGTTACCCATTGACTGACACTGTTCCTTCCTTCAGTTACAATTCCCGTCAAGGCTCTTGGCTCAAGGAAATCAAACTTAAGAAACATAATAATGCGCAAATAAGGCATGTGCAAGAAGCTAAATTGGTAGTTAAAAATCGGTACGGGATTATTATACCTGTAGGTATTGGTATTCATCGGATACCAATGCTACCCATGCAGTGTTCCCATGGAGTCTACCTTTGTAAGGCGCAAGGTCGTCGTTTAAATAAGATGGTGCGCTGATTTGGCTGTCACTTAGTTCCCCGTTTTGAATTCCCATCGAATCCTCACATATTGGTTCTAAGTAAATAGTACGCATTTTTTATTAAGTTGGACAGAAATTCAAAATCTGAATTAAGAATATTGCACAAAATAGTAAGACGATAATCTTGGTATTCATTAATCTCGCACCAGCCTTCCAAATGCGGAATACGAGATCAGTAAAACCGTTTGTAAAAAGGAGAATGCTAATTATGTTGCCTTTCATAATAAATAATAATAATAATAGTTAAAATGTTATGTACCTATAGTTTTGTACGACACAGAAGCAGTCGTTGTAAAAATTGTGGGGCTAACAGCTATGGTTGAAGTTGCATATTCAATAGCTCCTGGAAAATTCAAATGATTAGGTAAATATTAGGATTCGAACATTATCCAATTGTTTAAATATAAAAATAATTTCATAAAAAAGTACATAATTTACACACGTACTTGGTAACACAATTAACTAACATCAAGCTAACATATAATATCCTCAAAGAATTGATCAAATGAAAAGATTCGGGTAAAATTGTTTCCCCAACTGAAATGTTCATTGTGTTTTAGAAAACACGATTCATTGGCTCATGAAATAATTCCACTAAGTTCTCTCCGTGAACAATTACTAATTAATGAATATGATTTTATTTACCTTCTTCGCACAACATTGGCTCTACACGGAGTGAAATCTGTCCTTGCCATTCCTGAGGAATTATTCTTATATATCGTGCTTGAACAGGTTTTGGGAATACCCTATATGCTGGCGTATCTCCATCCATATTTCCTGGGAACACCTATAAAATAATTTTTAATTGGTATTCATGAAAGTCATGCGCGGAAAACTTACTTTATAGTGCAGTATTTAACATACCGATACTATGTCATCATGTTGGTGATAACTGTACATCTTCCCATCGTTGCTAAACATTACTTGGTATTTCAGAACCCAGGAGTGTTCAGTTGGATGTCCTTTGCTAACTATTCCAAATATCAATTGTGGACGATAAATGTCCAACTCAATATATTGTTGAGTTGTCTGTTCGGCTGGGCTCCATGCTCCGTCTGAAATTTCAAATAACCTCGGGTACAGTCAATATTGCATGTGCTCTTATGAAATTAAATCTGTGTTTGCTGACCAGAAAGTATATTTCCTTTATTTGGCCCATGTTGAATATCTTGGCTACTTGAAGCTCTAAAAGCAGTATCTGATAGTCTAGACATGTATCCTTTGATGAATTTCGTACAGTGTGCTAAGTTGTTAACAATGAAAGCAATGTCTGTAGTTATTATTTCTGAACAAAGTACAATTCAATGTAGGAGGACGAGCAATTTCAGAAGTCTTCACCTCCTGTTTCATCAGGCTTAAATTTTGTAATTCCAATTGTGGTTGTAATAGTTGTTGTTTCTGTGGTTGTGGCTTCAGTGGTAGTTGCCTCAGTGGTGGCTGCTTCAGTGCTTGTTAATTCAGCTATAAACATGAAGTTCAGTTAATGACATTATGCACTCTATATATCCTTTAGCAAAACACATTTTACTCACTGCAGCTGCAGAAGTAACGAATTTTATAATCAGAACATTTCCTGTTGGGCTGTTTTTTGTTCAGACACGAGAACCCTTTTCTTGAGTCGCAAACAAGATCCTGATCTCCAGTTGAATTGTAAGGTCTGCCAAATTCAGCTTCAAGGCATTCCACGTGAGTTATAAAGCCCTTGAAATGAAAATACCAAGACCCTCTTAGTTTAAATAACATAATGGAAAGAGATCGGTAATATTGCTACTTACATATTTACATGCTCTGGAGCTAATTGGTAGTAATTCAACGTCACCAATTCCAACAATGGGATTATCATTATTTATCCAATTCGACCAATAATCACAGGGTGGCAATCCGGAAGTGAATCCAGTTGTTGGTGCTGGAGTAAATGGAAATGTTTCAGTATTACTCGTATTACGATTTGTAAAATAGGATGTAGGATTAAAGATTTTTGTTTTCATTAAAAGCTCCATGGAAATCGTTTGGACCCAAAAATATCACGAGTTGCATTATTACAAAGTGTTTAACATAAGAATTACTCAATCCAATGACATACTTAACAGTTGTAATATTTTACAACGGCAAGTTGGCGGACCTCGATAAGTCGAACTCCCCTAAGTCAAATTTTTCCCCCGGTCCCTTTGAATTCGACTTATCGAGGATCGCCTGTATTAAATCTATACAGTATATGGTATTGATGAGTGCTTAATATAATTAAAAACCACTATAAAGAATATTTTTTTATATATGATATATACCCTGTAATATTCAGTAAATACTACCTGGAATAGTGGGTTCTGTAGCTACAATCTCTTCAGGGATACCACAATCGCAATAGAATCGAACTTCATAATCGCTACATTTCCTGCCTTTCGGCTGTCTTTTACTATCGCACTGCAGCCCTTCGTAAATTTCACATACAACTCCTACATCTTTGCTGGAGAAATGTGGAACTTTGTACGACACAGTTCGACACTCGATAGCCGTGATTTTGTCAGTGGTGCAGAAAATGTTTCCAGCTGCTCTTAAACTTGGGATGTTTTCATTCTCTCCTCTATAGTCTGGTTTGTCGGATGACATCCATTCAGTAAATCCAGGAGTACATGCACTAATTTCTGTAGTCGAATATGATAGTGTTGTTGATTCTGTGGTTGTAACTTGGGTAACTGTTGTGAACGTTGATGTAGTTACCCGGTCTAAGTATATAATACAAAGATTTTAAGGACAGTCATTCTTAGTAGTATTCTTCATTGGCGAATTTATTTTCAATTGAAACATCTTACTGCAATCAGAACAGTAAAGTCGGAATTCGTAATCGGAACATCCATCTGGAAGATTGTGCGAGTTCCAGCACACCAATCCCTTTGTCAAGTCACATTCCACTTTTTGACCAGCTGATTCCAAGCTTATATTGGCTGGATAAAAGAAATGCGATTATTTTGCAGGAGTTATTACGTAACCTTTCATTAACGATATTTGTGATGGCTCACTTTTTTATTATAGCATTTAAAAGTTTGCAATGAAATTAAGCTCGTATATAGTAAATCAAATTGGACAAAAACTGCACTTTGAAGAAAATTTCTAATCGTAACTCGATAATAAACTTTATTTTTACTTACAGTTAGCAACTCTGCATTCGATAACAGTTGGTTGAGCACATAGTTTAAATTTGGTCCTAATTTCTCGGATTTCCTCCAGATCACCTAGATCTCCTTCTTGATCATTAGGCGAATCTTCGTTTATCCACTCAGTCCAGCAATCTTCACGGACGATGTTCTCACTTCGCGCTAAAGCTGAATTCATAGAAAGCATTGTAAAATTACTGTCAGTGGATTAAATATTTCGGCACTATACGGTATATACATTGAGAATATATTCATCCAGGATTTTGGTTTGTTTTCTAATTGCAATCAATTCAACTAATGTATTCTACTTTGGGGTACATTCTAGTGATTTGAGATGTTTTTTCCGAAATTGTCTAAAATTCGATGTAATTTTTTAAGGTAGCTGAAGTAGGCGTTAATTATATTTCATTAAAACATAATTCATAATTATTATCAGCTTAAATACAATTGATTCCATTTTGTATACTTCATGACTATAAAACTTTTTAAGCATGTACCTATATGTAAGAAAACAGATGTGATAAAGATAAAAATAAGTCGGCATTAGACATATACGTTCCTGACAAGTTTTGCCAATTCTTACAGTTACATATCACTTATTTTTTGGATGAATTAATATTGAATAATAAAATAGTGCTTTAAAAACTTTAAATGTTATTACTGGTTGACTGGAAACAGGTGATGGTGCAGTGAATGGCATTGGATACACACTGACATAGGGTGCAATTGTCAATGGAGAACGTCTCTCCCGGCTAGAAGTAAAATCAATATTTATGGCATTATAGCTATTAAAAGTATATACTGTATCGTAAGAATAATAATTCTTACAGCCAGAGTTATTCCGTTATCCGTAATGCATGTGCAATCTGAATCTGGAACGCACGACTTTTCATCTCTCTGAAATTCCTGTTCAGCACATTCTTCAAAAACGCAGCCCGGGATGCACTTGGAATTTTGTGATCCACATAAGCCACTATTTAATAAACAAATATTAAATAAAGTCATAATCGTTCCGGTTTCATATAAATGTAGGTTCTATCAATATATTAATATATATTTTAGTACGTACATTGATTGGGAGTCCTTCAGGAACGAGTGACACATTCGTGAACAGTTATATGCGCAATCGCTCCACTGCACACCAGGTGGACATGGAGCTGTTTACAATGTACTTCATTACTCTGATGATATTATTACGGTATTATACGCGCAGCTGCGCCGGGAGCGGGGAGGGGGGGGGGGCAGTTACCCCTACAATGAGAGTGTAAAATCGCAGCGAAAAAGTTTAAGTATACATGTTTGACTTTAAGAATATGTATGTATGTATATGGGAATGTTTGGTGGAAGATATTGTATTTAAGGGACGGATATTTTAGTCTTCAAAACTGCCGCCCACGCAAAATTTAGTTCCAGCGCGCTTGTAAACGAGTGTGCATAAATAGATTAAAATCATCATACGAGTAGAGGTAATAATCGCAGGTGTTGTCTGTGGAATCATTGTCGATGCTGAAATGAAATATTTGCTATGCATAAAATTGAAGATTTTGCATGTTTGACAAATTTTCAACTTACTAGGGCACCAATCATACAAGCACTCGAGGCGAACTTCGTAATCGTAGCATCCGCCGAGTTGAAGTTTATTGTTGCATTGAAATCCATGTTCTGTATCACAACTTATATTTAATTGACCTGCAGTATTCCATGGGGTACGCGAATCTGCTAATCTGCACTCTATTTTCGCAATTTCAGATCTGCCACAAATTCCATATATTGCCTGCAAATAATATTAATAACATTAGTTATCATGCTGTGTAATGTATGGAAATTTGCGAGCATTATGCCTGGAGTTTGGGGATTGTTTCGTAATCTCCGTCTCCGGTTGATTTGTCAGTTGGTCTGTCTGCGTTTAGCCATGGAGTCCACCCACAATCTTTAGAGATTGTTTGAATTGTTAGGGTTGTTGTAGTACTACGCTGTCCTAGCTCTAGCTCACCCTCTTCCCCTTTATTTATAATGTCTCCTACAAAGAAAAGATGGCCTCAGATATATGTATATGTACAGTGTGCATATACGCGTATATGCAATACATATATTTATTTATTTTAAGATATGCGATAAATCTATACTTGCCACATGAACAAAAGAATCGCACTCGATAATTTCTGCAAATTCGCTTTTTTGACTGCATCTGATTGTAACAAGCCAATCCAAGCGTTGTGCTGCACTTCACCCCAACATCTCCTGTTTCTGTATAATCTATCAAATCCTCGTACTCTGCAGCTCTTGTTTTCTTGGAAGCACTGCTCCCACTTTTGGTACCACCTGTAACACCCATAGCTATTGCAAAAACTGAATACGTAATTGCTTAAATTACAACTTACCCATGTTTGTTTTTTTCTTGAGCCCTACAGAGTAACGTTTACTCTTGCATTCAATTTTGATTATGTAATCGGTCTCACAGAAATCGTACTGCTTTCTTAGTTCTTCGATTTGTTCAAAGTCTCCTTCGTCGCTATCAATACCACTCAATTTATTATATAATGACATTACGTGCAATTGTTGTGTAAAATATAATGGGATTTATGTAAGGGTTAATATCATACTCGTTTGGATCATCTGTATCAAACCATTCAGTCCAGCCACTTACACATGATGGTGAAGGGGTCGTTGGTGGCGTTGGGCCTGTCATTTACAACGATGTGAATTAAATATCATTTTAAAGAAAACGGTAAATCTCCTGTTAATTTACGCGAATTTACTCACATGTACAAAATGCACGGATTTCATAATCCCTGCAATTCTGGCCTACACTTTCGCAGGATAGACCGTTTGTTGTACATCGTTCTCTGAAATGTTGCCCTGTGCTGAAATACATCTGTTTGCTTTGAGCATCACGACATTGAACAGACACCGCTTTTGGGCAGAGTTCATCAAATTTCGGGATGGCTCGTATTAGTTCGTTGTCGTTGCCATCTTGTGGGCTATCCGTATTAAACCATGACGTCCAACCATTGCAAATCTGTAATACCTAGTATATTAATTAGAATTGCACTTTTACAATCATCATCCCCTTTTTAAGTAAAATATTTGTTACCTGTTCTTCTGGTGGGGCAAATGTTCCAACTACATCATTAAAGGAAAGCAATTAATTTTAATACTGTGAACGTTATAAATACCAGGAAAAAAGTTACTTACCACTAGTAGCTTCGGTGGTAACTGTAGTCGTGATGCAAAGACAAAATACTCGGACTTCATAATCTTTGCAAGCTCCTGCAAAAATTAGCTCAAATCAAATAAAATTCTATATTACATTATAAGTGCATTATAATCCGTATACTACAAGTAAAAGTGCGACCACTATTTCTCAACGCTGCACATCTGCTGTACATACAAAAACCAATTAATTTATGAATTGGTAACACGTTCAAATTCAGCACTCATCTGTTATTAGTCGATAAATTACAAAAGTTTACATTATATATTCACTTACTTTATACAATTTTAGCAGCTGAAAACGTTAGTACTTCTTTGAATATACATAAATGGTTCAATCTATTAAAATCTACAGATCGATGTAATGTTTCAAGATGTTGTTCGAAATTAATTTTGTTACGTACAGAATGTTTTACAGTATGTATGTCCTTTTGGGCAACAAAAACCACACATACCTTGCAGAGAATGAATGCACTGTAATCCGTGATTCACATCGCATACAACCCCGTATTGCCCCACTGTGTCAAAAGGCAGCTTCGTATCAGCAGTACGACATTGTATATCTTTGACATAATCGTCTCCACAAAATGAGTAAAGCCTTCTCAGGGAAGATAACGATTCCATGTCTCCTTCTGTGTTATTCTCTGGATGATTAGAATTCATCCATTGCGTCCACCCATGTTGATCTTCACCACAAGCGACAGGTGGATTTGTCGAAGGACTTTCTGTGGTTAGCGCAGTTGTGACTTCTTCGCATTGACAGAAAAATCTGATTTCGTAATCCTGACAATATCCTCCAACTTGTTCATCGTTGTTGCATTTTAGACCATCACTGTCGCAAGTTACTATTTGAGAAGTTAAATGAGCTGAAAGTCCAGTTGCAGCATTTCTGCATTGAGCTGCAGTCGGATTAGCGCAGAATTGGTAGAAGAAGTGCAGCTGAGATGCCAATTCGTTATCTCCTGGTTTAATATGTGGTAGAGTGCCTAATGAATATATTCAAATGTGAATAACTAGAAATATATTATGTAAGACAGCGCAGCATAACCCATGCATTATACATATGAATATCACAATGCTTTCGAGTATTATCTACTCATGAAATTATTGATTGTTTTGAAATGATTATGAAACCTTCGTTATTAATTATTAAAGCAAACCTATACAGCAGCGTAATAATTAATTAATAAAAATTGATTTATGGAGTTTGATTTCCCCCAAAAAATAATGACTATCAGTTATTAAGAAAACTAGATCCTGTATTTGTAAGCTAGTTTTCATATGCTTACCTTTCTCGTATGTATGCAGTTGATCAGGAGAATCGATATTCATCCACTCCGTGTACCCTTGTTTGCAAATTGGTGGAAAAATACTCGGAGTTTCTGATGTAACCACTGTAGTCTGCGTAGTTGGCACTGGAAATTCGGTATTTTGTTATAAATGATTTGGTGCGCGCTTTGGTTTTTTGTAATTAACTTACAATTTCTATTGCACCCCAATAATTCGAGTCGCAGGCTTGGCCATTGCACCCATTTCACGGGAATGATACGGATGTACCTGGCTTTTACAGGAGTTGGAAAAATATTGGTTGCGATTGTGCTTTCGTCTACATTTCCAGTCATAAGCTGCCAGTAAAAAAATATTTCAATAGATTCTTTCTGAGCACAAAATTCTAATCATAAATCGTCATTTTTTACGTGTTTAAATAAACAAAGTAATATTTCAAATTTGCAAGTACCAACTACAACAAATTTCATAGATTAAAATATATTGAATGTAAAAATCATACAGCTGACGATTTTAATCAGGACTTTTAGAGAGCTTTCTTTCTGATTGGTTTAAGATTTCCAGGGAGTCTTAGAGATGTGATTATCGTATATCTGAACCTTCCCACCCGAAATTGACATAATGACAGCTTTCCCTCATGACCTACTAGTACCATTATTATTAAACTAAAATAGTACACGTACATGCCTGTGTTGCATTGTTTCATTGAAAAGTTTAACTATATTTATAACAGAATTTATTTATAATAACTTTCCAATAGCAAGCGGTCTATACTACGTATTCAGAAATGCATTTCAGCATTTAAAATGCAACGACGTACCAAAGTTGTTGATTCTGGTGTTAGCACAAATTCCCAATTGTTTCCATCATTGCTGTACTGCACTTCGTAATATGTCACCCATTCTAGTGCGTTTGGATTTCCTTGCGTTAATACGCCTGATACCTCTTGCACTTCAGGTAGTTTAATCTTTGATTTTGAAATGAACATAAATTGATTTATGAATTTAAAATACATGACACCAACACTGTGCATACTTGAATCCATTGATGCCAAGATGTTGAAGGACTCCAAGCCCCATTTCCATTCAGCCTTGCTTTGCTTCCTAAAGTATTGAACGATCGAAAACTAGACACAGCGATACTTCTGTCGAGAATTGCTCCTGTTTCCATGCCTAATGCAGCTGCACACTCTACAATATAAAAAATTAAATGTTACATATTTATGTATACTCGTGAAATCACTGCTTACTTTTCAAATTTTACCTGGTTCTTCACATGAACAATAAAAACGAATTTCATGGTCATCACACGTTTGATTTTGCGTGTTTCTACAAACTAATCCGATGTCCTTTGTGCACTCGATACTTTGCTTTATTGTGCCATCAACTTTTCTGCATTCCACGAAGTCTACATCTTCATCATTGCAGAATGTATATTGCTTTCTTAAATACGGCAGCAGTTCAGTATCACCATCTTTATCAGGCTTTCTTGAGTTCATCCAATTTGTCCAACCTGCAATTTCAAAACTGAATTTAATACACAAATTTCAAATTATAAACTTTAGATATAGTTCGCAAAATGAGTTATTAGAAATTTATATACGGTAGGCAATGCTTAACCTGAATTGCATTGTATTATAGGCAGAGGTGTCTGAGTTGTTGGAATGGTCTGAATTGTGGTCAATTCTTCTTCTGGTGCTAAAAGTAGAAAATGCTAAGATTACACGTTTGTCTTGCCTTCAGAAACTTAACATGCGTAGTGTAGTAGCATGAGTTGTTCAAGGGAACATTTGATTTTGGATGATGTAGCTAGAATATATACCGCATTGGCAGAAGATCCGTATTTCATAGTCGTAGCAAAGCTTAGTGCCTGCTTGATCCCTGTTTTCACAAATCAGTCCTTCAGGAAGTGAACACCACACATTCTGTCCAGTATTTTTATAATGTTGATGGGTTCCCACTGTCCGGCATTCTATTGATTTCATGAATTCCAATGGACAAAATGTGAATAGCCGCTGTAAGGAAAATATTTTTGAAAAACGTGATGAAATGCACTGTCAGAACGCTGTTTACATTTGGGCTGTATAGGCTACCTTGCGAAGCATTTCAAAGGTCTCATAATCGCCTCCGTTTTTGTATGTTGGCGTAAAGGAACTCATCCAATCTGTCCAATTGGTTTTGTCACAGACTGGCAATTGAGCATTTGGCGTTGTTGAAGTGACTGGTGTTGGTGAAGTTTTTGCAGTTGGGCGTTCTGGTTGACATGGCTTACCACTGCAGACAAAGTCTCCCTTTCGGCAATAACTTTATCACACAGAAATTCCAATTGAATCCCACCGAGATTTGGTAAGGATAATGAATGCAAGAGAAAAATACGAAATAAATCGTACAAAGTTATTTGAATAAGAGGTAAGAGTTTCTAAGAGCATGCGCTATTGCGAACACGTACCACGATTGACATTTATCTCCAACCGATGAATCATCGACACGCTCTCCTTCATGATACATTTTGCCATTGAATAATCGACATGGCTGGATGACACAAGAGCTCTTGGGAATGCATTTGAATTCGCGGTCATTGTTGAAAATCTCGTCAGCACCACATGGCTTAGGTTCACATCCTTCAACACACGTTTCAGACCCACAAGTTTCCTCCAGAGATGCATACAGGTATTGAGTTTCGCAAGTTTTAGGAGGGCACACAGACATACAGGGAGAGTATTTCGAGCATTCTTCACATTGAATTGCTGTATATGAAAAACAAACAATCCTAATACATACACATACTTTGTCATTAATGGCATGCTAAATTTCAAGTTACATAAAAAATTTATGCATACAAAAATTTAATAGGTTTAAATATTAATAAAGTTTTTTTCAGAGTCTGATATAGAATATTACGGCACAATTCTTGAGATCGCCAGTGAACGGGGACTCCATTCAAATTGCATTCTTGAGCGTAAGTTGCTAATGCTGTGCAAAGGCAGTTGCAATCGCCACCAATATCACATGCACAAGTGTCGAAAATGCACCTAATACAGTAATGAAATAAACCAGCATGTTGTGAATTTAGGAACTTGGCAACTGTAATTGAATTAATATTACCAGCGCCGAACACACCTCTCTAAAAATGGCTCATACGAAACTTCAGTGTGGCATCGTTTGAAAACTTCTGATTTCAGAACGGAGCATTGGCGAATGGCCCAGGATCGTCTGTGTGGGTGGAGATCGCAAGTGCTGTTGATGGCCTTTGATTTTGGACAATAGTCTTGCACGCGCCAACTGTCCCCAAAAACAGTCGCTCGAACTACGGGTGGACCTCCATCAGAAGTCCGGAAATCGTCCAATTCGTTCCCATTAAAATTTCCACATAACCCTTCCAACTGTTAAAAATAACCTTAACTGTTATTGAACTTGTTTCAATTTTTATAATTATGGCAAAAGATTTGTCAAATTTATTTCAACTTACTCTGTCTTTCCATTTGTTATTTGCTCGAATTTGTACACTTGTACCTTTATCCCATTGCAATGTTATTCCTATGTCTGTATGCACAAAAACGTACAATCCCACTTGTCTGATAATGAATCTTACTCCAACATCCTGTTTTAGATAACGTTTGTCCGATGACAACGTAACTTTTTCGTCTCCTGAGTGGGTTTTAAAGTAAAGTTTTTAATTTATTGCAAGTCTGCATCTCTAAAAATAATAGCTAAACATACCTATTACTAAATTAATAGATTTTGAGCATGTCACGTCACTTGTTCCACAAACAACATTGTGAATTGTGACGGCAAATGAACTGTACTTGTCTTCTCCACCTTTGACCAATATATAGTCACAATCGCCATGGAATTCGTATATTCGTCCATCAAATGTTCGGAAATGAGAATCTCCCCAGGAAAGGCAGTTACCAGGACACTCATTTTTCTCACATTTCCATGCTCCACCCTCGCAAACACTGATTTATATTAAATCATATATAAAGCCTGCTATAGAGAATTTGCAAACGTGTTACATGGGGACAACTGGTGATTTTTACCATTGCTTTAAAATGTAATGACTTCGTATTGAAATTTGTTAATAAATCTTAGCTGTACAAGATGCATAGTCGCATAATTTGTAAGTATCCATTGAAATGATAATTTTGAGCAAAATCTTAGTGTATAACAGAAAATGTGTTTCAAAGGTTTTAAAAACATGCAACTTACCAAGTGTTGCAGTCTTCCTGCATCATATCAAACTCATTATAGCTGCGCCCTCCATGATGACATGGGCATTGTGTAGGCTTGACGCATCGAATAGATTTTGTATCCAACACATATCCTTTCTTGCATCTTGAATGTTAAACCAGTTCAATTTCTGAATTTCGATTTTAAAATGGGACGAAACATTTGAGGTGCCATATACATACGCGCAACCAGGTTTACATATTGTATCGTCGCATCTTTGTGGAGAATGCATATTTCGACATGTGGTAGGGCATTCCGAAGAGCAGTCGACGTATTCCATATTTGCTGCTGCAGAGCAATTCTTGGTTTCTTTGTCCGATGTTTGTTCCAATGACAACTCTTCACTAGTGGCAATGCGACAGTCCCAGACTGCATTTAAGCACTCGCTGAAAAGATTAAAAATTTTCTATGGATCCATTTTTAGTATATTGTACAAATGTGGGACGAGAAATCACGAGATGTTCATTTAAGTGAATTGATAATTCCGTAAATATTGGTTAAAATTTAATGTCAAAATTCACAATAAACTGAATCATAATAGCTATAATGGTCAAATGCAATCTACGATATAATTTGAAATAAATTCTTGTGTAATGTTTAATATTTGAAGTAATTAAGTCTGGTACACTAGACGATGACATGCTGATTTTCATATGCATACCACATTTTGCCTTCTCGAATAGTTTTATATCCTGCCATGTATTCTTTCTCCTCTAATATGCAAGGGCATGCTGCAATAGGGATGCAGTCTCCGGCATTATTTAATGTCATTCCTTTTGGACAATTGCATCCTTCAACACAGTTTTCCTTGCAGGATGTGTGTCCCGATATATCAGCACAACTTCTTGTGCATGAACTGCTACATACATGGTACACTTGTCCACCCAAACAATTCATTCCTGAAATCCATGAACAAAATTTACAGTTTCCGTAACTGATAATAATAAATTCATTGGTAATTCCTGACTGTGAGCTAGCAAACATGCATACCGCATTCTCTAACATTTGTTCTCCAGTCAATGTAAGTACCCTTTTTCGAACATTCTGTTGCATAGTTTGCTAATGCTGGGCATAAGCAATTCTTTATCTTCGATTCACAGTAACACGTGTCATACATGCAATCCTTGTAAAATGGTTCTACATCTACTATGTCGTGACATTCTGTTATAGTAAAAATAAGCAAAAATTAAAAACTTCTGTACTGAAGTTGTTTACATACTTTTCATTATTTAGTTTACCTTTAAATATGCTACTTTTCAGTTGTCCACAATGTCTTTCAGATGTTGCTTTGTGTTGGCTATAAAGTTCGCATGGATCTCGTAAAGTTTGCCCAGCTTCAAGGTCTATGCAAGAGTCTTGAGTCTTCCATTTATTCGCAAAGGCATTTACATCCTGTTCGATGTCTCCTTCTCCAGTTAAGAAATCATCCTTTTGATTGTTTGTAAAAGTCCCACACAGCCCCTGAGTTCTGCTCATGAATGCTGGGGGTGCGTCGATATATACTCTGCTTTCTCCATCCCAAGTTACAGTTAGTCCATTTTCTAAATCGACCTAATGCCACAGAATTTAGAAACGGTTATAAAATTCTGAACGTAATTATATTGAATCCTTTCACAAGGAAATGTATACCTGTTGGCATGAGTTGATTATAAATTTGAAAGTGTAATTGAATTTGAATAACTTATTCGCATAGAAAATGAATAGGCTGTGGGTACTTTCTTTGGAGAATAATTTGTATAGTAGACTTCTGTTATAAATTTGAATGTTTGGCTAAGCACACGATTTTTAAATTATGTTACCCTAAAATGATTCACTTAATTTTTGCTGGTTTTGCCAACGTTATATACATATCAATCAGCTCAGCGATCCGAAAACATGTTATATTTGTATAGAAATTTTGGATGCTATAAGGGCCTATGTGCTCGTATTATTGTACAAATTAGACATGCAAGTGTATTGTTTCCTGCGATCATGAACTCTGTTGTCTTTAGGAATTTATTATTGTTTTGATATTTTATAACATAAACTAGATAAGCAATTATGTTATCAACTACACACAAACGATTCTTTTACGCTGCACATAGCAACGAATGTATTAAATAAGAATATCGCATAAAGATTTTTACCTTGAGAAACATTGATGACGCAATATACACAAAAACCCCTGGTGCTGATGCTGGTAACTGTCCTATGTCTTTTCCATTTATGCTTGCCTGCAAAAAAGCAAATTGTACTACATTTAGAAATTTTCTCAAACATTATTATGAAGAATACATCACATAAGATTGTCAAATCAAATCAATGAACTCGGTTTGTTAGTGGGACATGAAATTATTGTTTTCACCTCTTGACCTTGTTGCAGTCTGAGAACAGTGCCTCTTATTCTGATTGTAATTGACTTGGTACATGATGGTAATCCATTACCAGCTCTCAAAAAGCCTAAGCTTTCTGATACGGCACCGCTGCAAGCAACGTTTTCCTGCTCAATGGAATAGTTATGGTGATACATAAGATAGTAAGAACATTGGCCCATGAAATCGTAATGGCGTCCATCAAATGTCTGATAATGTGGATCTCCTATGGCAAAACACCGCGAATCGCATTGTTCCTGAGTGCATTGCCACTTTGCACCCCGACATTCGCTGAAAACGAAATTGTTCAGGAAGATGTTGCATACTATTACAGAAATGGACATTGTGATGGATAAACGTACCAGGCATTGCAATCTTGTCGGATTTTTTGACCGTTTTCGTACACTTTGCCTCCATGATAACATGGACAATCTTCGGGGATCACGCATCTATCTTCGTGTAATACTGTTCCGGGTGGACAATGACAACCGTCTACACAGTCGTAATTTGCACAGTCGAATACAGTGTTTTTACAAGTTTTTTGACATGAACTGCCACATTCACTGTAAACCATGCTGTCTGGGCATTCCATTGCTAGGAAAGTAATTAAAAAGAGAGATTTATTTTGGAAATTCTATATAGGATGTAGGCCTTGTAGTCATTTAATAATATCCATTATGTGCGTATTATATTGGTAACTTGTTACCTATAATGGAAATTAATGAAAATTTAAACAAATTATATTTACGGCAAAATTCCGAACTTCTCCACCCTCCTGGAATTCTTCCTCCTAACTTGCTGCATTCCTTGAAGTACGCAGCAGCTGTATTACACATGCATTCGTAACTATCGTATTTGCAAGTGCAATAATCAAATTTGCACGCATCCAAATACGAGTTTCTGTCCACGATCTATGTGTAAATTGTTTGGACTCTATGAGAAATTCGATGAAGTCTTTAAGTGGATCATGGCTAAAGACCGTTACCTCGGAACACTGCGAGTATGCGGGGGTGTTGAATTTACATGCTTGTTCTGCTTTGTTTGACTTGTATTTAGAAAATACATTGCTGTATGCACAACGGTTTTCGAGTTTTTGAGCATCAGGACAGTTTTCTGGAATGAATTGTTAACTATAATTATAAATTATGTTGAGTGTGAAGCTGTGAGATGATGATGAATGACACGTGGTACTCCTTTCCTCACAATAAACAAGCACAAGACGTGAAAACTCGATAATACTGAAAATCACATGGTATATAAATAAATTGTCATATACAAAATAAAATGAATATTTTGCCTTCGAAATCATTCATTCTCCAACTGTTGACAAAAGATTCAATGTAAGTTGATTTCCCATTTGCTTGTCGAAAATCATCAGCGGGATTTCCGTTGTAAAATCCACATAGCCCAGCGGTTTTATTTCTCATGTCCGACGATGCATCAATTGTTATAATCTAAAATAAAATATCAAATATTTACATCATTGTTATTGTTATGCATAGGCTAAAAAATAAATCCAATGCAATATTATTTACCTCTCCATCCCAACGAAGCTTAAATCCTAAGCCACTGTCAACCAATAAGGAATTTGCAATTTTCTCTAACAGTAGCCCTTCATTCACGCTAGGCACCTTAATTTCCGTTTCATCGGTGTAGATTTTGATCTTGTTCTCAACCTTTTTTATGACATATCTTTAAAACAATTAATTCAATTGTTAAATTGGGAATTCGATGCAATATGAATGCAGGAAATTGAATTTAACTTACATAATTTTGTCAATATAAATGAATATTTGACGATTGCAGGATGAGGGTCCGCTACATTCCGGATCACTTTTAATGTGAACTGCAAAGGAACCGAACTCTGCATCTTTCACCAAAAGATAGGTACATTTTCCATCAAAGCTGTAAACTGCCCCATCAAATGTTCGAAAGTGATGATGACCCCAGACATAACATGTTGCGCTCTCCTTTATTCCACTTGAAACTGTAAATGACCAACGTCACATAAATTGTTTCCATTGGTTTCCATTGGATTTTTAAATCTTAATTGTACTTGATGTATATGCAAATTGTTTTGCTCCTCCAGTAATTATGGGTTCGGGATGTAAATATACATTTTCTGCAGAAGGTAATGCGTATTAATTTCCAATGCGAATATTACAAATGTCCTATATAAAATTACACGTACCAAATATGCATTTTGGAGCAGATGGCGGAGTCCACTGGCCTTTTAAATCACACTTGTATACCGCTTCCGGTAGATTTTCAAACTTCATTCCAGGTGGACATGTGATGGTGCAAAAGGTTTCCTCCGAAGTATGATTACATGCCCAATTGCCGACAAACCCTAACTTTCCTGCGTGACAGTTGTCGAGCGCTATACGAGAAAATCCACTTTATGAGACACAATACACAGAGGGAATATAGTATAAAGTGACATAACATTTTTTACAACTTACGATATTCGCATCGTGGACCTCGAAATTTTGGAGTGCACATGCAGTAATTTGCTTCCAAACAGCGACCACCATTTTCACATGATGGATTGCAAGTTGCTAAATAGATTTTTGATATTTTCACAGTTGAAATCATCAATTGATCACTTTACTGACAACTTTATTTTCCTTAGTAAAAATTATAAAGTTGTGACATTGCTCTACCCGAACAGTCCTCAAAGCGAGAAGTTGGCTTCCAGATCCCATCATAATTACTGCACTCGTGTTTCTTTATTGTTGTTCCATCAGGAAATACATATCCGTCCAAACAAGTTGCAGTACATGTTCTATAATTAGTTGGAATAATGTTATCCGCTTTTGAATATTGGTGTAGCAGACTTAATAATTACAATTAATTACGTTTTCCGTGTTGAGGTCCTGCATTGAAGGCTGCCTCTGCGAGGAAGTACTGGCTTCTCACAGACCATTTCTGAGCGAATTTAACATGTTAAATATCCGCGAAAGGAATGAAATTTGATAAACTATTGATAATTTATTGTGTGCGTATTTAAGATAGGATTTCATATTTAGAAGTTCGTGTGATATTTTTATATACAGTGTGTTCAAATTCGTATACGAAATGTAGATATTCCAGTCTTGTCTCGTATATTACAGAGAAGTCTGAGCGACATTTAAATACCTAATTTTTTGTAATGTCTATGCCAATCTCTGAAAGTTTTTGGCATTTTTTGCGCACCCTCCAACCATAATGAATTAACAGGAAAAGCACCTTGTGCTGATTGGTTACTTGAAACCAAATCAAGCAGTACACAAATTCAATAAGGTTTAAAAAAATATGACTGGCAGATATTGACTACTACAAATCAATAATTAAAACTTCTCTTGAGCAAACTGATGTGGGTATATGCTGCAGCGTGCATGGCAGCATTCTTACTTTACTAAAAAAATTACAAAATATGCAGATTCTCATTTCATAATTGTGTGCTATAATAAATTCTATTTAATGATGAAATGGTACAAAAATAATTTTAAGACTGTATTATTTCTAGCAGAGACCCCGGATAAAATAAGAAATTTTCTAGCAGATTGTGCTATGCAAAATACATTTTCAGCTTTCAAAATTAAAATAATGAAGATACAGTCCATATTATTCATCATTCAAGATTTACCATTTAATGATTAATGATTTTTTTCAGGAAACATATCAGTTAAACAATTAATCATATTGTGTTAAAAAACTGAATTCAAACTTACGCAACGCTCCACCAATTAGTGAACCTAGGAATGGGGATAATTGTTAGAAAATATAATGTTGTTTATATAACTATTCTAAATTAAAAGGAAAATATTACTTTTTTTAATGGCACTTCTTTTTCCGCGAACGTCGAGCATCCTAGAATTGAAATGAAAATATTGTTACTGTAGTGTAGGGAATCTGGAGAAGATCTCAAAGTTATGCAATGACGCGTGCTTGGGCCAAAATTCTGGCGTATTGTATTGAGATAAAAGATCATAGGGTTTAAGTTTTTTTACACCAGCAATTTATATTATATAAGTGTATATCACTTACGCATTCGATATTTCATGAGTTGGAAATTCAAAGAGAGCAGAAATGATGCACACACATGAAGAATATAGCAATATTCTTAACCACAATGTATCCACAGCAGCCATGTTAAGTATCTCACTTTAAAGTGCTTAAAGTCTCTTTTTAGCTTTGATAATATAGTCCGAAACATACACTGATTCTCTTATTTGTATACAATCGCAAAATTAAATTTCAATTTGCCACCTACTCCTTGCGCCTGGATTTTACATCAACTAATGAGAGTCAAGACAAAATGTGGGCCATATAAGGGGAAGAACACTGTTTCAAAAGGTTATAAGTTTCTCGGAAACTGTTGAATTTCGCATTATATTTTCTATCTTTAAAAACAGGACGCCGATTGACCGGAAGAAAGATATGGCTTGAAGGATGTTGTATTTTTGTCCACATGTAAAACACAGCAGGCAAACGACTATGTGGCGATAAGAATAAATAAATTACCATGATTTAAATTAAAAATAATCTTATGCAAGAATGAGATATGATGTTTTGATGCATTCATCAGCTATATGGTCTAGCTCAGATATGCAATAGTTAATGCAGAAGATGTCAGAAGATATCATAGCAAATGTTTTAAGATGTTTTTTTTTTAATTTAAAGAGTTCAATTACGTATTTGTAACTTATAATTAGGCTGCTGCAGCCATATTATTATTATTGCAGATGTTCTTAATTTTTGGAACCTTATTTATGTATGCGAATTCATTTAACTTAACCGGATAGAATGTAATAATTATCGCTCAAGTATGATAGCTAGGTTACATATTTAGTATTTTTACACCATATCTTGTAACAAATAATATACTTCCAGTTCTCACGAGACCACATTGTATACAAGGTGTCCAAATTAAAGTTCCCCAGCCAATTATCTCCAAACTAGTTAGTCTTAGATGAAAAATTTATTGACCGGCATATATAGGAAATGAAATGTGTTGAAGATAGATGGCAGCTTGATAGGCTATCATGTAATTAGTAAGATGACGTGCAGAGCACCGTTGCGTCTTCACTAAAAACACAGTAAGCGGATGGGTCTCGTCACGAGCATACCAATTTGTACTGTAGGAAAGCGAAGTTACCCTGATGGATATCATTCTCTGTACTTCGCAATGATACAGGTGGATCGCTAGAGTTCCTGATAACAAATAACCAATGAAGGCCTAGGTTTATTGCAAAAAAGAAAAGCCATGTTTATTTCATTGACATGCATTCGTATTTGGACATATGTACAATACTCTGCTGTCTCACAACGCAAATACGTTTGTAATAGGATGCAATCCTTGCAGACATTTCATTTCATTTATATATGAACAATACTGCATAGCTGCTGATATATGCTTTTAATGTGCTTTAAAGAGACACAAATTTTTTGTATATACGTTTCCATTTCCAAATACAGTCGAACATTCTCTTAGGTGAAATAATGCGTGGATTCTATGAGTGAGTAATGCAGGAAATATGCTGCGGTGTATAGCAGCACGAATTTCTTGGCCATATCTGCACTGTTTGTTGGCTAATTTCAAATGTTTTCACCACAATGTTTCATAATATGGTTGGCAACATTTCCTAAATTTGAACTACGCCCCTATCAGCGAAGCAACTTAGTTTTTGAATAACCTTCAAGGTGGGAAACAAGGTCACATTTGACTCCATAAGTAGAAGTCTCCCAGAGTGTGATCTAATTGTGCTCATACTCATTAGTCACCTAGAATCATCACTGTAAACGTCATTGCACCACGTTAGGGACGAACTCTTATTTCACTCATTGTAATTAATTGACATAAGGAGGAATTTAATGAGTGCGCACTTAATATGAAGTGATGCCAGAAGATAAGTGTTGCTAATACGGTATATATGGTGGAAGGAAACAAAATACGTGGGCAAGCAACTGTAAAATATGTGACGGATAACTGAACTGGCCGAATAAAAATCCGTTTGACCTTCAAGGGATGCTCAAAGGTCGTTTAACAGGCTGATGGTGGAAACTTAGAGGTTAACTGTTACGCGTTTTGAAAGAACCCTTAAAAATACCACTACCTGAAAACGGCTAGGTAAATTCATTGAACACCCATTACATATTACACTTGGGCTGTATAATATAAATTGTCAGGAGGTGTTTGCAGTTATAAGCACAAACCCACAGAAATTTGCACGCAACCCAAGCTTGCAAAAATACTGTTACAAAACGACAAACGGCAGCAAAGCTTCTTTAAGGATTAGCCAAACACCCTTCCCTCCCTTTCACACAGCCAGTCCACTTGAAAGGGGGTGAGATTTTTTTCGTTCTGAGGCCTAACTCTAGTGGAAAGGAGAATAATAAAATATAATTTCATATAAAAATGAAGCTTAAAAATTTTATATGCTTTCCCCATAGTTGATATAAAATAAATGTTCAATAATGGCTGCCATTTTGGATTTTGTTATGTAGCCTACCCTTTTATCATGCTGTTAAAAAAATAAAAGATACTTAAGGAACAAAAAAGTTGTTTTTTTTTTAAACCAATAAAAGTTTAACCTCTTTCTTAATGATATGCTCATTTCATTCACAATAATATTGATAATAATAATATCGATAATATCGAATTTTGCCCCTATCCCTCGAGTAAAATTTTGTTTTGGCGCGCTTAGACCTTGAACATGATGGAATTTTCGTATGTCAATCAAATGAATATGATATCTGCACGTGATGTGAAACCATAATGACATGAGTGCATTGGAAAAAAATTGTGTCACTTAGGTTATAAGATTATTGTAAGCTGAGGCATTTATTTCAAGTGTATGTTAGGAATTATTTGT
Organism: Glomeris maerens; assembly: GCA_023279145.1. Classification (NCBI taxonomy): domain Eukaryota; kingdom Metazoa; phylum Arthropoda; class Diplopoda; order Glomerida; family Glomeridae; genus Glomeris; species Glomeris maerens. The sequence goes on along the minus strand of WWPM01014520.1, from coordinate 728 downwards.
ATCATGTACGTGCATCTATTTAGTACCTGAGGCATTTGTTTCAATTGTATATTAGGAATTATTTTTATCACGTACGTGCACCTTCGCCAAAAAAATGTTGTTGGATTCAGCCAACCGTGCGCTGACCAGGGCCATGCAATTGGCACTAATTAGTTTGGGAAACACGTACATTAAAATATGGCGAACGCATTGAATAGCACGGAATCATCAGTGAGCACATTTCTAAAAATTTTGATTGGAAAATTTATTGAATGTTAAAATTTTATTGCAATACAGGCTGGGATTTTTAGCGGCAGTAGCACTACTATTTCAAATGATGAATTTGAAAAAAAACCGCGCAATATTCGACCTAAGTGCGTCGTATTGTACAAAGTGGATGATGTACCTCCATGGTATTTATGCATACTTCTTGGTTTTCAGGTAACAGATAAAATTAATTTTATTGCACGATGTTTAAATCTATATCACTATATGCAATTTAGCATTACTTGACAATGTTTGGATCTACTGTGGCGGTTACATATTTAGTCACTCCTGCAATGTGCATGGGTGATGATAATCCCTACCGTGCAAACATAATTGCCACAACGATGTTTGCGAATGGTTTAGTTACATTGCTGCAAACAACTATAGGGATTAGGTAACATTTGCATATTTTCTTATTATAAGGCAATGGAAAATACTGTACCAACGCTGGAAATGTTTAATATGTTATGCTTGGTTTATGT